>CM030364.1:267169518-267223304 GCA_017893485.1 Hemerocallis citrina
AGAAAAAATTCCATAAAAAATAGAAATTTATACCTCCAGCTCTTTCAGTAGAGCTCCACAAGTGCTGTCCATACTAATGCTTGATCTTACTCCGATCTCCATTGTTGAAGAAGAAGAACAGGAGGTAGGCAAAACCCTAGAAGAGGGTCAAAACTCGTGACTTGAGTGAGTAAAAAATAACAGAGAGAAAATGGGCCAATAGAATTCAACAGAAGATCAGAAGATGAGCTGAGTTCAGGTGAAAAAAGAAAAATGAGGGATTGGAAGAGAATATTAAAAAAAAAAAACCAAACTGAATGTGGATCTCTATGCTGTGTGAGTTCGAAATGCACCCACTTTTGGGTCTGGCCAAGCTGACAAGATGGGGCCCACCTTTCATGGGAAAAGTGATTTTGAGGTGCCTATGGAAATGGATGCATTGAAAATATTAGGTTCTTTTACTAATTTCTTTTAGGTGTAATAAATACTTTCACTCATTTGTGGAAAATTTAATTAATCCAGAAAGCTGGTTTCAACTTTCCAACTGAAGCAAACTGAGAAGAATCTCTTCTCTGTGCCTCTTCATAAATTAGATCCCTATCTTTTCCTTTTTAATGCAACTTATTTCGTTTCCTTTTTAACTAGGAAGAGTTATACTCTTCTACTACTATAATGGGAGAAGATCTTTAGTGTTCTTTTTCTTCTCTTATATGTTATTTATCTCTTGTAAGAGATGTTCCGGTCTACCTCTTACAAGAGTTTTTTTAGCGTTCTTTTTTTTTACCTTTTATAAGCAATTTCTTCCAAAATCGCTTATAAGCCTAAAAGGCTTCTAATAGCCTCTTTCAAATTCTTATAAGATTTCTATCACTTAAAAAGTCTATATTACTCCAAAGTCTATATTATAATTGTTACTAATTTCAATTAAAAAGTTGGGGCAGAACTTTTGGTGGTATAGTGTATACAAAAGAAATTGATACTGAATTCATCTTTGGCTTTCTCTTATATATTTTATCTCAAAGTTCCCACTGTAATCCAACATTGGCATTGTTATTATAATGTATTACAGATGGTTCAAATATTCAGGTAGCCAATAATGAAATTATTAGATTTATAAAATGACTACGATTTATCTGATGATAAGGAACATCTGTGAGAATGGTATTTATGCCAAAATCTGAGGTTGGTAGGTTTAGCAGTCAGCGAGTTTGTCATCCAGTAACTCTATTGTTGTTGCGCACATACCCTGACATATAATCCAAGCAACAGAGGTTAGTGATTGCAATTTAGAACAATTAATACAATATTTTTTTACTAAAATTCTCTGCCTTCACTCCAAACTAGTTTCTCTTTAGTGCACAGCTACACTTGCGTGCCACTTATGTATAATCAGGAGATATATGTTTTGTTTTCCTGTGTTTCTACTTCTCTATCTCGGTTCCAGAATTATAATTGATGATTTACACTGATTTGTGAATTTAACTTGCCATTAAACTAGTTTACATATTAGTAATTTGAACTTATCTTTTCTTGTCCATCATCTCACTATTTTTATACTTTGGGGTAATATAGGCTATTGTAAGAGATGAAAAAAGAACAGAAATCTCTTATAAGAGATTCTTATAAGAGGTTATTTTTATATAAAAAAAAACACCTCAAAAAGAGGCTCTTACTGTAAATCCACCTCTTATAAGGCAAAAAAAAGAACAGTACCTTAGTGTAATTTGTCCATATCCCAACCCGTGCAACACACGTCTATCTCTATCTCTTCAGTCTTCATATATCTCTACATATATAATAGGAAATGGGTGATGACTCATGAGTCTACAGTGTAATTCATTTTTTCTTTTTTTTTTTCATTTTCAATTTTTTCCCCCAAAATTTTCCCCACGTGCATAGCACATGTAAAATACTTGTGTATTTATAATTGCAATTTATACAACATAAACACCTGCCTAGGTTTCAAAATATAAGACATTCTAGGTTTATACACGATTATTATTGAGTAAAAGTACTCAATATTGTTCGTTTTTTAAGCTCATAAGTGAACCATCAATTATATAATGTCCTATTTACCCTCCTCTACAAATTTTTATTACGTCTACAAAAAAGGACGTAATGGGAGAAGGCCTTAGTCTAATTTGTCCATATCCCAACCCATGCAACGCACGTCTATCTCTATCTCTTCAGTCTTCGTATATCTCTACATATATAATAAGAAAGGGGTGATGACTCATGAGTCTACAGTGTAATTCATTTTTTCTTTTTTTTTTTCCTTTTCAATTTTTTCTCCAAAATTTTCCCCATGTGCATAGCACGTGTAAAATACTAGTGTATTTATAATTGCAATTTATACAACATAAACACCTGCCTAGGTTTCAAAATATAAGACATTGTAGGTTTATACACGATTATTATTGAGTAAAAGTACTCAATATTGTTAGTTTTTTAAGCTCAAAAGTGAGCCATCAATTATATAATGTCCTATTTACTCTCCTCTACAATTTTTTATTACTTCTACAAAAAAAGACAATGATAAAATTGAAATTTTCATAGAAATTTAATTTATGCACATTTAAGAATGACAGGATATATTCTCGAAAATCTAAAGTGACTTATATTACAAAACAAAATAAAAAAGCTAGAATGACTTATATTTTGAAACGGAGGGCATATAATATAATATAATATGTATCAATTAAGTAGTGCTACATGTATTTTTTAATATATCAATAAATATAACTATTGTGCTGAATTCATTAGTGGAATCCAATTTGCACGAACAGTAAGGATATGTTAGGATAAATTAATTACCCATTGATTGTAAATACCATTACGAACTGTGTCAATTGAATTTCACGTAAGAATTCAATATATCAACTAAAATACTTGTAGCTTTTCTCAATCAAATATTGTTAAAATTATTTTTTTTATATTCTACATGTTATAAGTTATAACAGTTGTTATTTAAATTCTATATAGGAATTTAATGCATTAACTAAATTAGTGAGTATAACTTGAGGTACTAAGATAGTGGGTACAAAGAAAAATGATGGAATCCTGTAGTATATTGCTCTCTCTGTTTCAAAATATAAGTCATTCTAGTTTTTTTTTTTCCCATAATATAAGTCACTCTAAGATTTTGATGAGATGTCTTATTATACTTAAATGTCTATAAATTAATTTTTTTATGAGATTTCTAATTTTACCTTTATTCTTTTTTTAAGAAAATTAATAAAATATTATAGAGTATGATAAATAGAATATTGTACAATTTACAACTTATTTATAAGTTTCAAAATCTAGAATATATAATATTTTATTTAATTTTAGATTATTTATTAATAGCCGTGTAAATATTTAGAATGACTTACATTTTGGAACGGGATGAAGTACTCAGTTTAATTAAGGGTCCTGCTATGTACATCACTAGAAGTCAACTTTTGGAGTGAAACTGACCCTTTACCAAATGCTGTGATTAGGCAATTATCAATTGTTATGTGAACTGGTGGTCTCTTGGGATGTGACTTCCCACCAGTTTCCTTGGTGCCAGTTTTGATGATATATTCTTTCTCTGAAGACATGAAGATATATTAATAATGAAATGGGTCCTCTTTCAGTACTAGCCAAAAATTTTATCCATGTATTAACTCTCTTTTTTTTAGCCTAATAAGCTTTGTTTAATTAAGGCATGAACTTGCCCTTGGTCAAACTTTCAGGACGATAATACAATGATTTCGTGGGATTTGAAAATCCCCAAAAGATCATCACGTATGGTACTATCAATTGAGGATTTTCACCTTTCTTATTATTTTATTTTTTTTATTTGAAAGTGACTCCTGATAATAATAAAAATCACAACAAATCAGGGTAACACGATTTCAGCACAGATCTCAAAGATTTTATAGACAAATTAATCATAACGGGCCTCTTTAATAGGTCCGAACATTTTTTCAGGCTCCTTTCCAAGATATGGGTCTCTTTCAAGCCCAAGAAAGTGACAGATTAGACCCACTAGGAGAGACACCCAACCCATGTGGGCTATTAGTCAAATTTCTTATCTCCAAACTGGAGAGCTTATCTCTTGAGAAGGAGATTCAAACAGGAGATGAGGAATTCATATCGATCTCTTGATCTGCTTCTCAGGCCTATAAATACCCCCATCCTCTTCAGTCGAAAGGTAATCAACAGTTTCTCTCTCGAGCTTTCTTTCTCTCTTTGGTTCTGACTTGAGGGTCGGAGGGTCTGTCGCAGGGGCCAACCCCTGGTGTTTCAGACTTTTTACAGGTCCATCGGCCGCATAGTAACCGTCGGATCCAGATCACGGTATTCAATTAACGGTCCAGATTCAGTCTCAGGAGCTCTAACCGCATTTTACGACAGATTTTAGTAGTTTCTTTCAAATATTAACTCACTATTTGTTTGCTCTCACACCAAAATAAGCAGTAATAGTTGACGCAGTCTGTAGGAACTACACAAATCAGACTTATTGCCATGTCACCAAGACTAAGAGGCAGAGCAACGACCTCAATCCGTCACACCAACTCTCTTTGTTAACCAGCTCCTCCTATGGAAGATCATATACATCCTCAACAGTCGCCCCGACAACCTAGTCAAACTCCTTTCAACGGAGAGCCACCGGGGGCCGCCATGAACAACATCCTCTGCACGACCGCATCTTAGTCCATAATGCTTGAACTGATTCAATGACCTCGTGAGGCCTTCGGGGATCTAGAAATCTCCGCCAAATCATTAGTGTCAGGCAATAAAGAACTGATCTACTAATCCGGTTGGATGAGAGGTGCACCCGAACTGAGACCTCCTACTCAGAACGTCAGGTAAACCGAAGAAGTAACTCTCCTAGACATAGATCAAGGCAATCCTCCTCTCACGGGGGTGCACCGCAATAAGAAGCCCAAATCACGAGAGTCGAAAGCTTCTTGAGCGAAAAAAGGTAAAGATGCCCCGAGTCACTAGGGCCGAATTGGATAAGTTCACGCTTGACATCCTCCGGGCCATCTAAGGTAGTCAAGATCTGGGCCAGCCCCCCAAATAAGGATTCGCCGACTCAACTAGGTCCAAAGGGAAGAATGACCAAGTCCTTCGCCGTATCTGAGAAGTAGAAGATCGTCTAGAGCAGATGAAGAATAAGGAAAATCGCTCCAGCAGGGCGTACCGTCGTAGTGGACCTCCTTTCAACAAAACCATCCTCGATGCACCCATCCCAAAGGACTTCTATCACGCCCCGCTTCCCACTATACAGAAGTATGGGCACACAACTGAGGCCCAGCGAATGATACGACATCATTCATAAGCTGTACAGTTATAAACTCAACAAGATATTTATAACACATTCACACATACAAATATAATGATCACATAAGCTGGAAATAGAATAAGCATCATCTAGGAAATACATAAACATCGGGTCAAGATGTCTGGGAATACAAGGTTCCAGAATTAAAACAGTACGATAAACAGTTCGCTATAACAACTAGATAAAATAGCGACTGAAAGGAAAACAATAGGAAGTAGTAATAATGCAGCAATGATCGTCTAGAGAGTCTGTTTGTCAGGTCCATCAGTACATATAAAATTATTAACTCAAAAAAAGGGGAACGTACCCGTCAGAGCAAACTTCGGGCAGCAAGTAGCAACAAGCAGTAAAATGGTAAGATAACAAGATATAACATGGAAAGAACAAGAAGGGGTAGTGCACTTACTGAAAAAAGTACAATACAAGATGGAAGGAAGCAAGAAACTGGAACAATATGATCATGTAAGCAACAACTATAAACAAGTGTATTCAAGACTTCAAAGTATAATCAATTGGTAACCCAGGATCAGTTAATCAATAATCATGTAATCAAGAATCATGTAACCAAGAATCATTCTTAGTGTCAATATCGAGTTTATCGGTTTTATTAACTTATCTAATGCACGCAATCATGTGTTCTATACAACAAGTTCGGGTGCATATCAATCATGTGACGTTTAGACTTAAGTAGTGAATTCTATAGGATTATGTACTAGGGTCTTTCGGTAATAGTACCACGACATGTAATCAAGAATCATGTAATCAGGAATCAAGAATCAAGAATCACTATTCTGGGAAACATGGGCCCCTTTCGAGTATACTCTCCTATATTGTCCACTACTAAGCCGTACCCTTATAACCTCGGTTTGTTATTCTTTTACAATAATTAATCAGGAATATGCAGTAGGTACGACTAGTGGAATGGTAGTATCAAGATATTTAATCAAGAATTAAGGAAAATATCAAGGGCGGTAATCATGGTATTATCAAGTGATATAAAATGGATTATATGAGAAAATCTATCAACCTATTATATGGGTACAAGTTATTATTAAAAGAACAACAATACATATGATTAAATTCATTAAATAACGAAAATAATGGATTTATATGCAAAAACTTAGAGATGAATTTCGAGACAGCAAGACCTATCTGCGTTGAAATTCACTTCTCCGTTGCTACAGAAAAGCAAATCTCATTCCGTCAGAGATTCCTAAAAGTAGACTCCCTTCCGATTCCAACGCATAATCACACGATAAATTCTAGGGACAGTAGTTATGCATAAGAATTCATTATTTGCTGATATCGATATTTCGTGCACAGTTCTATTCTGGAAATCCAAAAGTCACAGTACTAAAACAACGATATCTCAGAAACTATAAATTGGATTGAGAAACCGTAAGATTTTCTGGATTCTAGACTGGATGGGTTACGATTTTTATGTATAAAATTTTTGGATCCAGTATCGAAAACATGGTCTAATTCTCTATTATTTACGGGTTCGTGTACAGTTTCGGTTCTGAAATTTACAACATGACAATACTAGAATCATGATATCTCACAATCTATAAATCGGATTGTGAAACCGTAAAATATTCTGGATTCTATACTCGATGGGCTATGATTATATGTAAAAAGTTCTTGGATTCAGTATAGGAAACTAGGTCAATCTCTCTGTTCTTCACTGGTTCGTATACAATTTCGGTGTTCTGAAAATTACAATATGAAAGTACTAAAATCGTGATATCTCACAATCTATAAATTGGATTGCAAAATCGTAAAATATTCTGGATTCTACACTTGAAGGGTTACAAGATTCATGTATAAAAGTTCTTTGATTCAGTATCAGGAGCTGAGACAAATATGCAGTGAAAATTCGGGCAATTGACATGCTAAAGTTGTTCGATATTCGATAACACGATTCGAAGTGTATTAACAGTTCAAGATTTGAATCTATAGCATGGAATTAGTAACTAGAAAAGAAAATATGATGATAACTATGCTACTTGATGAGAGTTCAAGAAAATGCTTGCCTTATAACGAAGATTTCGCTTGCAACGAGAATCAGAGGATGAAGATGGAGATTACACAAGCTTGATAACGTGAAATGGAAGGCCAACAATTTGAACTTACAACCACAGCGATGGATTTCGGCTTCGAGCGCAAGGCTGCAACTCAACGACAGTAAGAGCAACGACGACTACGGCGGTGAGATACGGTAGAAACGAACACCACAAGAGAGCAGCGACACGATCGACGACAATAACACTTTGTACCCAAGTCTTTCAAGTTATGGCCATGATAGCAACCTCCAAAGCTTGGAAAGATAGCCATACACCTCTCAAAGCAAGCAAAAACCTCGAGATGATGACATCAACATCATGAAGAAGGCAGAAACCTTGGGTTGAGGTTGTTTGCGGTTGTTTTTTATAGCGGCGTTGGCAGCGAATGCAAGCTCATGACAGCGACAACGACATGTGCACCCAATGTACACAGCAACACGTGTAGACTATGGCAACGGCAGCACATGCAACAACGGGGTTAAGGCAGGGAAACACAAGAGACAACAACAACCACGACAAGAGACGGTGGTAGTCAGCAACGAATGACGGTAGCAATGGCGCTGTAGGAGAGGTACAGGCTGGCATGAGCGAAGGTCTACAATCGATGAGGAGGGGAAGAGCAGGGGTTTCGGTGGTCGAACAGTGTTGGAGGAGATGGGTTTCGGCAGCGGGGGAGGTCGACAGCAGTGGCGAGAAGGTTGAAGATGATGTCAATGGGTGGTTGGAGGTCGCAACAGTGGTCGAGGCAGTCGGGGTCGTGTAGTGGCGGACGAGGAGGAGCTTCGGTGGTGGTTTGGAGGTCGGGGGCAGCGAAGGTGGTGGTGAGGAGGCAGTGACGGTGATGGGTCACAGAGGAGGTGATGACCGTAAGAGTGAGAGGCTGCCGTCGGAGTGGTGTCGGTTAGCAGCAAGGGAAGTGTGGGTGACGGATTCAGGTTGTGGAAGCAGTCGGTGGTGGGTTCAGGTGGCGGAGTAGGTGAGAGATGATCGGGATGGTGGTTGCGAGGTGAAGCTCGGGATGAGGTGGAGGTGGTGGCAAGGTCGATGGTGGAGAGCGACGGGGATGGTGCGATGGGAACTCGAGTTTCGGAGGCAGCAGCAATGGCTGTGGTGGTGAGGCGATGGGGAGGGAAGCAGCAGTGTGCTGTAGCAGCGGTGGATGGAGTTGAATACGGGGTGGCTCGAGCGGTTGCGAGGAGGAAGGAGGGTGGTGGAGCTCGGGTTTGGAAGTGAAGGGAGGAGGGTGGTGGTGCTCGGAGGTTGGGTTGAAAAAGGCAGAGGAAGAGGATGGCAGGAGGCTTGGGTTTCGAAAAAGAAAAGAAGGAGTGAGGATGAGGGGATGTATGTGTGTGTGTGTGTGTGTGTGTGTGTATATATATATATATATCTACTATTATAATGGGAGATGGGGTTAGTGTCATTTGTCATTGTTGTCATTTTGAAGCCAACACGTGCAGCGCACGTGTTGACAAAATGACCCACTTTGGTAAATATTTTCGAAAGTGGACCAGTTTAGTAAATATTTTCGGAAGTGGATCAGTTTGGAAATTATTTTCCCTTTTTTGTCTTTTTTCCTTCTTCCCCGCGTGCACGTGCGAAGGTGGACCAGTTTGGTAAATATTTTCGACAGTGGATCAGTTTGGAAATTATTTTCCTTTTTTTTTTGTCTTTTTCCTTCTTCCCCCACGTGCATCGCACGTGCATGATACTAGTAATATTATAATGGGAGAAGGCCTTAGTGTCATTTTTCATTTTGTCATTCTACCAACATGTGCAACGCACGTACATAACTAATATAAAGAAGGTTTCGAGTTCAAATCCTCCCTACGTCATAGTTTTTATTTTTATTTTTTGAAATTATTAAAACGTGCATCACACATGTAAATTACTAGTATAAATAAGGAGAGAGAGAGAGAGACAGCATGCATGTGTATATTATATATATATATATATATATATATATATATATATAGAGAGAGAGAGAGAGAGAGTAATGTGTATATAGTAATATATATATATATATATATATATATATATATATATATATATATATAGTACTGTGAGCCTCATATTTGTATGAGAAAATTTTTCTCATACAAAGTGATTATACTCACTTAGTGGGGCCATTATGGAAGATCCACTCCGTCCATCATGTTTATCATGCTAATAGATATATGTGTAAAAAAAATCAAGTAGTTTTGAGGTCATTCACCAATGCATCATGTAGGTCCAATTTATGATTCGATTTGTATTACTGTTGAAATCGTTCATTTTTCAACCACATAATGCATGAGTGAATGACCTCCAAATCACTTGAATTTTTTTACACATACATCCATTAGCATGATAAACATGATAGACGGAGTTGATCTTCCATAAGGGCCTTACAAAGTGAATATAATCACTTTGTATGAGGAAAATTTCCTCATACTCTATATGAGGCTCACTTCTCTTTTATATATATATATATATATATATATATATATATATATATATATATATATATATATATATAGTAGGGGGTGTATTAATGCGGAAATGAAAAAAATAGTTAGGGGTTGGCTGTTGGATTAGAATTAGGATTAGTCAGGGTTTGATTTTGAACTCCAATGGAAAAATTTGCAAAAATT
Organism: Hemerocallis citrina; assembly: GCA_017893485.1. Lineage (NCBI taxonomy): Eukaryota > Viridiplantae > Streptophyta > Magnoliopsida > Asparagales > Asphodelaceae > Hemerocallis > Hemerocallis citrina. Next base: position 267,179,508 of record CM030364.1, read on the forward strand.
TAGAATGGATTGGAAAAATATCTGAGTTCTAATAAGAGTGAAATAATGCCCAATAGAGAGTCTAAAGAGAAAAAAAGAAATAAAAATTGATCTGAAAATTGAAGTACAAAAATTCACGTAATCAAATAGGTACAACTGGAATAGAAGGTTACAACTTCAAATCTCCTCAATCGAATCATACGATGGGGAATCAGACCTGACTGACCATATCGAGAGTTTCAAGACCCTCATGATGGTCTACAACGCCACTGATGTGCTCATGTGTCGAACATTCCTTACTGAAATGATCAGTAAGGGAATGGTATTCCCACCTCACTCCGGAGTCAATATTCTCTTTTGACCAGCTCGAGGAGCTCTTCATAGCGCGCTTCGTTACCAGCCATAAAACTGGAAAAACAAGTGCCTCCCTGTTGGAATTGAAGAAAAAAGATGGAGAATTGCTGAAAGACTTCGTCAAATGCTTCACAGTCGAAGCAATGTCCATCTCCTCCTTGGACTCTTTAGTGGTGGCTGCTGCATTCCGCCACAACATCATTAACAAAGACCTGAAGGCCTCCCTCCCAAAGAAGCCACTCAAAATTTTTACTGAGCTCCTAGAAAGGAGTGATAAGTATATCAAAGTCGAGGAAGATCTTTTTCCTCAAGGCAAGAATTCTTCATCTTCAGGGAACAAACGGAGGGATGCAAGCGAGGAAGGACCCAGGAAGTTTCAGAAAGAGTGTCGGTCAACGCCATCCACCCCTAGCACCACGCTTCGACAAGTTCACTCTTCTCAATGCAAGAAAGTCAGTGTAATGCTCCGAATTCCAAAATACACTGAATTCGAGATTCCACAAGATCTTTACACTTCTTTCGTACAATTTTACAAGGAAATTAAAACTTTTCACTTTACATCAGAGTTACATGAAAACTTTACACTTTACATTTTACAGCGGAAGCAAATTTACAATATTTAAATGAATGTACATCAACATTTGAATAATCTCTAAGCATCTGTGCTTCTTTAATCTTTATCATGTCATTTACCCTGCATACAAAACTGTAGGTACGTCAGTTTATTCAACCGACGAACATTATACACGGCCATTCTCTCTATGCCAGAAATAGTATAACTCATTTTTCATATTTAACAAACACAAACTTTTCACATATCAAACTTAAGGGAATACCCTATTGATGTCGTGTTGTGATTGTGCACTTAGTTCTTAACGCAGTTATTTATATTATATGACACTAATGCACATTTGTTCGGATTCTATGCATCACATACTACATAGGTCCGAGGGCAAGCCTCTTAATCGTTCTTCATCTTTGTATGGTTCAATCCCTCGTCATGACTTAATATACTACTGTAACTACGGTAAGTATCCTAGATGTTTTCTGACATACGAACTCATGTCTAGGTGCCCTGGAGGGAATCCCAACACACTGACACATGACTCATCATGCAGGCATCCTGTGGTAATTCAGCTCCTACCATAGACATGACACCACCCGCAGTCGTCCAACACCCCACGAGCGTCGCCACCGGGACAGTACTCTGGAGCAGTATCCACGCCCTATCATGACTCATCATGGGACATCCTGGGATACTCTCTCGCCGCCAATCCAATGACCCTCTTACTCAAAGTTTTTCTCGTACTTTCATCATATCTTCACTATGTAACTAATCCTTAGTTTAATGAAATCATGAACAAAATCAATCTTTTAAAGTTAGCCCTCTCACTACTACCGGTCTTATTTCTTTCATTTCACAATGGCCCAAACTTGGTCTTTTCAATATCAATAATCATAATTCATCATTTTTCACTTGCCAGTGTGAGTTTTGGCTACGCTCTAATTTTCAATCTCAATTCATAAATTCACATATTTGAGTGGTCATACTCAATAATATTCTCTTTTCCAATCACATGATTTCTAAATTATTCATGAGCCCATAATCATACATAGAATTCAATTATTCATCATGTATTTCATCAAATATCATTTCCACATTAAAGTCACACCACTAATTATATGGTCAAAAGAATATTCACAATTCATAATTGTCACACTATTCTCCAATGAGAATAATTCACATCACTTCACATCACTTCACATCATATAATTTCCTTCTTATTCATATTTTTTTTCTAACACTTTATTTCAAGTTCTTTTTGCAAATTATAACCTCCACAAAATATAAGTGTAGGACCATAGTTCTATTTATACATTTAATCTCAAAACATACTCTATTTCATGTAAATAATTCCCAAATTATTTTTCATAAGTCTCACATATTTTTAGGATAATAATCATATTTTTTTCCTAATTTTTAATCACCAAAAATCACTTCAAAAAAATATTTTTTCACAACTTTTTAATACTGGCCGAGACCAGTGTTCAAACCCACAACCACAGAGAAACAACCGCAAGCACAAACCATTAGGCCAATCGCACTAGGCGATATAAAGAAGGGCGGAGAGCTGTAAATGCTCTCGGCTGCAGTTTGATTATTTTTTCAAAAATACAAAACAAAATATATGTTGCCAACGGGAATCGAACCGCCGACCTTTGAGACCCACCGCATACACTGTAGCGATTAAGAGCATCCCGACCACTCGAGCTATAGGCTCGGGTTGAAAATTCTAATTAAATCAATTCTCTCTGTTTAGTAAAACATTTCGATGTTCAAGAAGCTCTCATTTGATTTTACTCTTACTAAACTTACTGTAAATTTCCAGATTGACTATTCCCATCATAATTTATACTCTAGTATATTAAAAATAATCTTTTCAATAATTAAACACATATTTACCATACAATTAATTCGAATTACAAGCTACTACTAATATGTTTCTTTTTCGACATTTCTTATCAAATTTTAATTTCATTAATCCCTACATCAATTCTCTGTTTTTAATCACTCCACAAACCCACAAATCATATTTTAAATCATTCATTGCAACATTATCACAAAAGTACGTTCGAGCGCATGAAACAACATTTTTTGCCTACTAACATTTGCATATTGTCTTTGATGCTAACAATAAATTTTTCTTTAGGCAATCCATGGCTATAATTTATTTACACACAACTTAAGTTTAATGATGGAATCACATACAAGTTATTCATTAACATTCCAATCAACTAATAGGCCAATTTTTCCAATTAAAATGTACTCTTATTAATCTTTTTCATGCATCATCATTTCATTTTAATTCTAGCATGCTTTCTAATTAGAAATACGGAAAATTACCCACCTAGATTGGAGAGAAGTAAAATTAGCAACACCTCCTAAACAAATGTTCTTGCCAAGAGAGCGATCCTCCTCCTTGTCGATGCGCACACGAGCTCCAAGATGCCAAACCCGAGCACTCCCTTATTGCCGGCCTCTCCTTGTTGATGCAAGCACAAACTCCCCACACAACTCTCAATCTTTTAACTCACTTACTAAACTACAAATAATGTATTCTATACTATAGGACTTGGAAAATTAATTAGCACAAAAATAACTAGGCTAGGGGGGGGGGTATTTATACTAAAAATTTGGGTAAATAGAAGGCTAGGATTAAAGTAGGAGTTAGAAACAAAGGACTAGGATTCAAGGAGGAGTTACAATAACCAACCATGATCAAGTAACCACCACCCATGACTCCACTCAAAATTTCCTTTTCCCTCCTAAAGCTAAAAACCGGCCATGCATGTATGGTGCAATTTGCACGTGTACGTGCAATGCACGTGCATGCATTTGTCCCCATTTAACAAAAGTTGTACATTAAATTTTATATAAAAATAATCTTTAAAATGTGTTCTACATTACAAGTTGTATTAAAAATAAAAATGGCTCATGGGCTTTAGTTTACGGGCCAAAATAATAGTTTATAAAAAGAAAATAAATAAATTCAATTTGGGCTTTAAAAAGAAAGGCTTATGTTCGTTTGAAAAAGGGTCTTTACTTAAAAATAATTAAAGAGCACATATATATACAAATACACATCATGAAGAAATAATCATAACATTTAATATTATCAAAATATTGCACGTGCACACTACGTGCAAAATTAAATAATTTTCATGAATGAAAATCGGGGCATTACAACACTCCCTCCTTAGAATAGTTCCGTCCCCGGAACTACAGTCAAGAGCGAGAAAAAAAACAAACACTCACAACAAGCACAAGAAAGAATACAAGGATACAAATCAAGCAAAAAGCTCAGGATAATCCTTCAACATCCTCTCCTCAGACTCCCAAGTAGCCTCTTCATCCAAATAGTTTCTCCAGACTACCTTGACCATCGGTATCGTCTTATTCCTCAAGACTTTCTCTCGACGATCAACAATCTCGTTAGGAGACTCGATGTAATTCAGATCCAACTGCAAACCTTTCGGCACTTCAAGCAAATGATGACTCGGATCTGGAATATAACCTCTCCGCATAGATACATGAAAGACATTGTGCACCTGAGATAACTCTTCCGGTAATTCAAGCCGGTAAGCAGTTTTCCCGATCCTTTTCAATATCTTGTATGGGCCTATAAACCTCGGGGCTATAAACCTCGGGGCTAACTTCCCGCCTTTGCCAAATCGAATCACACCTTTACTGGGCGATACTTTCAGAAAGACGAAGTCACCGATCTCAAATTCAAGGTTCCTTCTCCGGTTGTCTGCATAGCTTTTCTACCTGCTATGAGCTTCTACTAACCTTTTCCTGATCAGATCAATCTTTTCAGAGATATGCTGCACAAGCTCAGGCCCAAACAATTGACGCTCTCCAACTTCAAACCAACAAACAGGTGTTCTGCACTTCCTGCCATACAGAGCTTCGTACGGTGTCATCCCAATACTGGTCTGAAAACTGTTGTTGTAGGCAAACTCTACCAAAGGTAAATGCCTTTCCAAACTACCTCCAAAGTCTAGTACACAACACCGAAGCATATCCTCAAGAATACGGTTGACTCTCTCGGTCTGCCCATCGGTTTGCGGATGAAAAGCAGTGCTGAAATCCATCTTGGTACCCAAAGCTGTCTGAAGACTCCTCCAGAAATGCGAAGTAAACCGCGCATCTCGATCAGACATAATAGTTGACGGAACACCATGAAGCCGGACGATCTCGCCAACATACAACTCAACTAACTTGTCCATCGAAGCAGTGAGTTTCATCGCCAAAAAGTGAGCGGACTTGGTTAGTCGATCGACTATAACCCAAATCGCATCATTTCCTTTAGAAATCTTGGGGAATCCCGTAATGAAATCCATACTGATGTTATCCCACTTCCATTCCGAAATAGGTAACGGCTGTAATAGACCTCTGGGTCTCTGATTCTCGGCTTTGACTTGCTGACAAACCTCACACTTCGCTACAAATTCAGCTACATCCTGCTTCAAACCTGACCATGAGAAATGCGGTTTGATGTTTCTGTACATCTTAGTACTTCCAGGATGTACCGACAAAAGAGTAGTATGCGCCTCCTGAAGCATACTCTCTTTCTGGTCCGCCTGATTTGGAACGCACAGTCTCTCTCCAAACCACAGCACTCCATCCCTGATTAGAAATCCGGGCAACCTGCCAGCACCAACCTGCTCCTTCATCTCCAAAATATCAGCATCAACCTCCTGACTTGCAATGATCCTTCCATTCAGTGTAGGCTAAAGCCTCAACTGAGCTAAAGATGCTCCCAATCCTTGTAAGACAACTTCAATACCTGCTCGATCCAATTCCTCAATCAGATGCTTCTGAGTTGTAATCAAACTGGATAAACTGCTCTTGCGACTAAGTGCATCAGCAACAACATTAGCTTTCCCAGGATGATAATTGATCTCAGGTCGCATGTCCTCAAGCACTTTCAACTATCTTCGCTGCCTCAAATTCAGATCCTTCTGCTGATTTATGTACTTCAAACTTTTGTGGTCCGTGTACATATTCAATTTCTCACCGTACACGTAGTGCCTCCATTGCTTCAGGGCAAAGATAATCGCAGCCAACTCCAGATCATGAGTCGGGTAATTCTTCTCATGCGGTCGTAGTTGTCTAGACCCATAAGCGATTACTCTTCCCTCTTGCACTAAGACACAACCAAGCCTACGATGTGAAGCATCGCTATAAACGTCATACTCAACACCTGCTCTAGGCAAAGCCAAAATAGGTGCAGTAGTCAGCTTCTCTTTCAACTCCTGAAAGCTTGCCTCACATTGCTCAGTCCACTTGAAGTTCACATTCTTCTCGGTCAAACTAGTAAGCGGTACGGCTAACTTAGCATAATCTTGAATGAATCTCCTGTAGTACCCAGTCATTCCAAGGAAACTTTTGACTTCCTTCACTGTAGTAGGCCTAGCCCAATCTCTCACTGCCTCTATCTTCTGAAGATCAGTTGCCACTCCCTTCTTAGAAAGGATGTGACCTAGGAATGCCACTTCAAATTTCCAGAAATCACACTTGGATAGCTTGGCATACAACTCCTGCTCTTCCAGCTTCTTCAAAACTGCTGTCAGATACTCGGTGTGCTCCTCTTTTGACTTGGAGTACATGGGTATATCGTCGATAAACACCACGACGAAAGAATCAATGAACGGCCTCAGAACTCTGTTCATCAAATCCATGAAGACTGCAAGTGCATTCGTCACTCCAAATGGCATAACTAAGAATTCGTAATGCCCATGTCGAGTTCTAAATGCAGTTTTGTGCACATCTTCAGCTTTCACTTGAACTTGGTGATATCCTGATCGAAGATCTATTTTGGAGAAAATAGCTGCTCCTTGTAGACGATCGAACAAGTCATCAATTCGGGGAATAGGATACTTATTCTGAACAGTGACTTTATTCAGCTCTCGGTAATCGATACACATTCTCATCGATCCATCCTTCTTCTTTACCAAAAGCACTGGTGCTCCCCAAGGTGACGCACTAGGTTGAATAAAGCCTTTCTCCAACAGTTCCTCAATCTGCCATTTCACCTCATCCTGTTCCACTGGAGCCATTCTATACGGTGCCTTAGAAATAGGTGCACTTCCCGGTTGAACAGTGATGCTGAACTCTACATCACGCTGTGGGGGTAACCCAGGAAAATCATTCAAGAACACAGTCGGATAGTCCCGAACCACAGGAATTCTTTGCACTTCCACAGGAATCTCTTCCTTGCGGATAGCTGCCACCAGCCTAGAACATTTCTTCTTCCCTTGGAAAGTGACTTCAGGTCCACCTGGAGCCTTCACTGTTACCGTCTTGATCTTACACTCGATGCTCGCACTGTACACCGACATCCAATCAATGCCAATGATAACATCGACTCCCAAGATAGTCAGCTCGATCAGATCAATTCCGAAGATTTTGTCCCCAATCACAATCTCGCAATCCGCATAATACTGATCAGTGGTTAAAGTTACCCTGATGGAGTAGCTACTGCTAGGATCTTGCCTGGAAAAATCTTCGGTTCAACTCCCAACACTTTAGCAAATTTAGGAAACACAAAAGTATGAGAGGATCCAGTATCGAACAACACAACAGCTTTCATTCCATTCAAATAAAGATCGCCTGTTACATAATACACACCCATTACGTAACAGTTCACAAAATAGGCGGGAAAAAGAAATAACATAAACTTCTAAACATCCGCCCTCGTACCAGTGATGACATGATCTACCTCATCGGCATCAGCTTCCGTCAAGGCAAATACTTGCCCTGGTTAGTACAATCTCTTCCCCATCTGCTGCATTGGTACCTTGCGATTCTCACTTCGTGGTTTGAGACATTGAGATTTGTAATGTCCTGTCTCACCACAGTTGAAGCAAGTTACCGCAGGAGGTCTCACCACATTGTTCCCAGGTCCTCCAGCCACACTAATAGCGTTCGCCCCTGTCGGTTTGAACCTTTGTACAGATGGTTTTCCCTTGAAAGTCCCAGAATTTTTGGGCCTCTTTCCAGACTGTCAGTTATTCTTCCAATTCTGAACAACATGAAACTGCTCCATGTCTGCTTCCGTGGCTGCCGTGCGCTTGACCAACTTGTCGAATCTTCTGATACCAAGAGGTATCATCCGGAACCTCAAGCTCGGCCTCAATCCATGCTCGAACTTACGAGCCTTCTTAGCCTCTTCCATCACTAATTCCGGAGCATACATAGGGAGCTGAGTAAATTTGGTCTCGTACTCTCTAATTGACATGCCACCCTGCTGTAGTGACAGAAACTCCATAACCTTCTTCTCTTGAACGTCGGAGGGAAAATAGTGACTGCAGAATTCTTACAAAAATTCCTCCCAGCCAAGAACCATACCTCCCATTATCCGCTTCATCGACTGCCACCACACAGCCGCATCCTTCTCAAGTTGCAGAGTCGCCAACTTCACCTTGCTGCCCTCAGGGGTCTCCAGCACTTCGAAGATCGTCTCTACTTGACGAATCCAGTTGTCAGCCGTATCAGGGTCTGACTTCCTTTCGAACACAGGTGGTTTCATTCGTTTAAACGATTCCACGAGTTTGATCGCCTCGGGTACCGGATTCGCAGGTACCCTTCCTTGGTTCTGATTCATGGCCACGGCGTTGAGTGTCTGATAGACCCTCGCAAGTTTCGTTTCCAAATCCAGACCTTCACCATTTCTAGCTCCTCTTCTAGCCATATTCTGATGCAAAAGATCCATTAAATTCGAAGTATAGGACATGAATTTTAAATCAACTTGCATTTCATTGAATTCCAAACTTTATACATTCGAATTTGAAAATATTTCTTGACATCAGAATGAAAACAGTAGAAGCTACAACAGTCTAACTCCTACGGTTCCTCTTTGCTTCTCGAAGTTCTCCCCGTAGTTCATCAACATCTTCCTTCAGCACATCGGTCATGTTCTTCCTCTTCTCGAGTTCCCATACACGATGACTGAGAACTGCAAAGTCGTCCTTGCACTTTGCCAACTGAGCCTCCAATAATCCGACTCTCTCCCGCAGTGTTTCTACCTGCCTCTGAAGAGATATCACAAGACTACTTGGAACTGGTTCTTCTTCTTCGTCAGAAGAGTCATCAGATGAATCCGGAGGTGGGGTAATCTCTCGGAATTCAGGTCATTCTTCTCCGTCAGAGTCTGCTTGCCCTGGGTAGTACTCTTCCTCGGAATCTGCTTGTCCAGGATAGTACTCTTCCTCGATGATATGCCAGTTGTTGTCTCCAGCAGGTTCGAAGTGATCAGCCATCTTAGAAATAGGGAGGAAGAAGCATAAGTCATAAAGCAACACAAATGTAAGTCACTTACATTTAAATCTCTAGACTCAAACACACACTCTAATGTCCACTGCTAGGGTGTCCTTCCTTATAAATTTATACCAGTGTGAAGCATGGCTCTGATACCACTCTGTAACGCGCCAAATTCCAAAATACACTGAATTCGAGATTCCACAGAATCTTTACACTTCTTTCGTACAATTTTACAAGGAAATTAAAACTTTTCACTTTACATCAGAGTTACATGAAAACTTTACACTTTGTATTTTACAGCGGAAGCAAATTTATAATATTTAAATGAATGTACATCAACATTTGAATAATCTCTAAGCATCTGTACTTCTTTAATCTTTATCATGTCATTTACCCTGCATACAAAACTGTGGGTACGTCAGTTTATTCAACCGACGAACATTATACATGGCCATCCTCTCTATGCTGGAAATAGTATAACTTATTTTTCATATTTAACAAACACAAACTTGTCACATATCAAACTAAAGGGAATACCCTATTGATGTCGTGTTGTGATTGTGCACTTAGTCCTTAATGTAGTTATTTATATTATAAGACACTAATGCACACCTGTTCGGATTCTATGCATCCCATAACACATAGGTCCGAGGGCAAGCCTCTTAATCGTTCTTCATCTTTGTAAGGTTCAATCCCTCGTCATGACTTAATCTACTACTGTAACTAAGGTAAGTATCCTAGATATTTTCTGACATACGAACTCATGTCTAGGTGCCCTGGAGGGAATCCCAACGCACTGATACATGACTCATCATGCAGGCATCCTGTGGTAATTCAGCTCCTACCATAGACATGACACCAACCGCAGTCGTCCAACACCCCACGAGCGTCGCCACCGGGACGGTACTCTGGAGCAGTATCCATGCCCTATCATGACTCATCATGGGACATCCTGGGACACTCTCTCGCCGCCAATCCAATGGCCCTCATACTCAATGTTTTTCTCTTACTTTCATCACATCTTCACTATGTAACTAATCCTTAGTTTAATGAAATCATGAACAAAATCAATCTTTTAGAGTTAGCCCTCTCACTACTACCGGTCTTATTTCTTTCTTTTCACAATGGCCCAAACTTGGTCATTTCAATATCAATAATCATAATTCATCATTTTTCACTTGCCGGTGTGAGTTTTGGCTACGCTCTAATTTTCAATCTCAATTCATAAATTCACATATTTGATTGGTCATACTCAATAATATTCTCTTTTCCAATCACATGATTTCTAAATTATTCATGAGCCCATAACCATACATAGAATTCAATTATTCATCATGTATTTCATCAAATATCATTTCCACATTAAAGTCACACCACTAATTATATGGTCAAAAGAATATTCACAATTCATAATTGTCACACTATTCTCCAATGAGAATAATTCACATCACTTCACATCACTTCACATCATATAATTTCCTTCTTATTCATATTTCTTTTCTAACACTTTATTTCAAGTTCTTTTTGCAAATTATAACCTCCACAAAATATAAGTTTAGGACCATAGTTCTATTTATACATTTAATCTCAAAACATACTCTATTTCATGTAAACAATTCCCAAATTATTTTTCATAAGTCTCACATATTTTTAGGATAATAATCATATTTTTTTCCTAATTTTTAATCACCAAAAATCACTTCAAAAAAATATTTTTTCACAACTTTTTAATTACTGGCCGAGACCAGTGTTCGAACCCACAACCACAGAGAAACAACCGCAAGCACAGACCACTAGGCCAATCGCGCTAGGCGATATAAAGAAGGGCTGAAAGCTGTAAATGCTCTCGGCTGCAGTTTGATTATTTTTTCAAAAATACAAAACAAAATATATGTTGCCAACGGGAATCGAACTGCCGACCTTTGAGACCCACCGCATACACTATAGCGATTAAGAGCATCCCTACCACTCGAGCTATAGGCTCGGGTTGAAAATTCTAATTAAATCAATTCTCTCTGTTTAGTAAAACATTTCGATGTTCAAGAAGCTCTCATTTGATTTTACTCTTACTAAACTTACTGTAAATTTCCAGATTGACTATTCCCATCATAATTTATACTCCAGTATATTAAAAATAATTTTTTCAATAATTAAACACATATTTATCATACAATTAATTCGAATTACAAGCTACTACTAATATGTTTCTTTTTCGACATTTCTTATCAAATTTTAATTTCAATAATCCCTACATCAATTCTTTGTTTTTAATCACTCCACAAACCCACAAATCATATTTTAAATCATTCATTGCAACATTATCACAAAAGTACGTTCGAGCGCATGAAACAACATTTTTTGCCTACTAACATTTGCATATTGTCTTTGATGCTAACAATAAATTTTTCTTTAGGCAATCCATGGCTATAATTTATTTACACATAACTTAATTTTAATGATGGAATCACATACAAGTTATTCATTAACATTCCAATCAACTAATAGGCCAATTTTTTCAATTAAAATGTACTCTTATTAATCTTTTTCATGCATCATCATTTCATTTTAATTCTAGCATGCTTTCTAATTAGAAATATGGAAAATTACCCACCTTGATTGGAGAGAAGTAAAATTAGCAACACCTCCTAAACAAATGTTCTTGCCAAAAGAGCGATCCTCCTCCTTGTCGATGCGCACACGAGCTCCAAGATGCCAAACCCGAGCACTCCCTTATTGTCGGCCTCTCCTTGTTGATGCAAGCACAAACTCCCCACACAACTCTCAATCTTTTAACTCACTTACTAAACTACTAATAATGTATTCTATACTATAGGATTTGGAAAATTAATTAGCACAAAAATAACTAGTTTAGGTGGGGTATTTGTACTAAAAATTTGGGTAAATAGAAGGCTAGGATTAAAGTAGGAGTTAGAAACAAAGGACTAGGATTCAGGGAGGAGTTACAATAACCAACCATGATCAAGTAACCACCACCAATGACTCCACTCAAAATTTCCTTTTCCCTCCTAAAGCTAAAAACCGGCCATGCATGTATGGTGCAATTTGCACGTGTACGTGCAATGCACGTGCATGCATTTATCCCCATTTAACAAAAGTTGTACATTAAATTTTACATAAAAATAATCTTTAAAATGTGTTCTACATTTCAAGTTGTATTAAAAATAAAAATGGCTCATGGGCTTTAGTTTATGGGCCAAAATAATAGTTTATAAAAAGAAAATAAATAAATTCAATTTGGGCTTTAAAAAGAAAGGCTTATGTTCGTTTGAAAAATGGCCTTTACTTAAAAATCAATTAAAGAGCACATATATGTATACAAATACCCATCATGAAGAAATAATCATAACATTTAATATTACCAAAATATTGCACGTGCACACTACGTGCAAAATTAAATAATTTTCATTAATGAAAATCGGGACATTACAGTCATCCATTAACGCAGGAAAATATAATTATCACATGAGCTGAAAATAGAATAACCATCATTTGGATAATACATCAACATCGGGTCAAGATGCCCGGAAGTACAAGGTGTCAGAATTAAAATAATATGATAAGCAGTTCGCTATAACAACTAGATAAAATAGCGACTGAAAGAAAAATAACATGAAGTAGTAAGGAAGCAGCAACGATCTTCTAGAGAGTCTGCTCGTCGAGTCCATCAGTACCTGTATAATTATTAACTCAAAGAAAAATAGAAAAGTTCCCGTTAGTGCAAGTTTCGGGCAGTAAGTAGCAACAAGCAGAAAAAAGGGATAATATAACAAGATATAATATGGAAGAAACAAGAAGTAAAAGTACAAATACAATATGGAAGTAAGCAAGGAAATGGGACAATATGATCATGTAAGTAATAACTGTAACTAGTGTATTCTAGACTTTAAGATATAAGTAATTGATAACCTAGGCTCAGTTAATCAATAATCATGTAATCAATGATCGAGAGTCATGTAATCAAGAGTCATATAATCAGAAATCATGTAATCTAGAATCATGTAATTAAGAATCAATAGTCATGTAATCAAGAATCAAGAGTAATGTAATCAAGAATCAAGAGTCATGTAATGAAGAGTCATGTAATTAAGAATCATTCTTAGTGAAGATCTTAAGTTTATCTTTTTTATTAACTTATCTAATGCATACAATCCTGTGTCCCATACCACAAGTTCGGTGCATATCAATCATGTGACGTTTAGACTTAAGTAGTGAATTCTATAGGACTATGTACTCGGGTCTTCCAGCAATAGTATCAAGACATGTAATCATGAATCATGTAATCGAGAATTATGTAATCAAGAATTATGTAATCAAGAATCAAGAATCAAGAATCACTATTTCGGAAAACACGGGCCTCCTTCCGAGTATACTTCCCTATATTGTCCACTATTAAGCCGTATCCTTATAACCCCGACTTGTTATTCTTTTATAATTAATTATGAACATGTAATTGGTATGACTAGTAGAACGGTGTAATCAAGACAGTTTAATCAAGAAAAATATCAAGGACAGTAATTATGGATATGAGACGTAAAACGAGTACATGTATAGAGAGTAGTTATTATAAATTATCAAGTGGTATAAAATACATTCTATCAACATATTATATCTATCCAAGTTATTATTACAAGAACAATAATACATTCAGTTCATTAAATATGAAAAATAACGGGTTTATATGCAAAACGTAGAGATGAATTTTTAGACAACTTGACATATCTGCATTCAAACTCACTTCCATTGTTACAGAAAATCAAATCCGATTCCATCAAAGATTCTAGAAAGTAAACTCTCTTCCGGTTCCAACGCATATTCACACGATACATTCTGGAGACAGTAGCTATGCGTACAAATTCATTCTTCGCTGGTTTCGATGTTTCGTGCGTATTCTGGAAATTCAGAGTCACAATACTAAAATTGCGATATCTCACAATCTATACATCCGATTGAGAAATTGTAATATGTTTCGAATATCTAGACTCGAAGGGCTACGATTTTCATGTAGAAAGTTTTTTGATCCAGTATTGGGAACATGGTCGAATTCTCAGTACAAGATACCAGTTAGTAATCCCGTGCAGGTTCAGAAATTTACGATATGCCAGTACTAAAATCGCGATATCTCACAATCTATACATCCGATTGAGCAGGAGTGGATCTGGGGGGGGGGGGGGGGGGGCTGAGGTATGCTACAGCCCCCCCCCCCCCCAACATTTAGAGATTTAGTTTTAAAAAAAAAAATTTTGAAATTTTAATTTGGGCTTGTTCTTTAGCCCCCCCCCAAAATAAAATTAAAAGCCCATAGCCCACTCAACTCTAATCACCCACACCCCCTTCAGCCCTGGCTTCTTCTTCTTTCCTTCTTTTAATATTTTCCACAAAAATTTTACGGTCCCAAACCCTAGCCCTAGATCAGATCAGCTCAGCTAGTGGCGGCGGCCTCTCAGCCTCTCTCCCTCTCCCTGCTACTTTGACCGGTCACCGAAGCGCGTCACTGCGTCAACGACGCTACGCTACGTACGCGACGCCGATGCGAGTCCGCGACGACCGTCGACGAGCGGAACGGACGATGCCTACCGGAGCGGAACGAACGTTGCTGCCTCTCTCTCTCTTTGGACTTTGGTACTCAGCGTACTCTTTCAGTCTTTCTCTTTGAGTCTTTCTAGTTTCTAACTCTTTGTCTCTATTTCTATATGGATTTTGAAGTTGCAAAATGGAATTAGATTAACTGAATTAGATTAATAATGATACTAAGGGGGTTAAATAGGGTCAATCTGTATGGTTAGTTGCAGAGAAGGTAACCACAAAGGCACAAACTGAGCTTGGCGAAGTATTTTACTGGATTTGAATTTTCTGTGAGTTATTTTGTTCATAGTTATATCACTACTTGATTGCTAAAGATGAGAAGTTTGGTCAAATTCAGTACAAAAATTTGGTGACTTGAGACTTCAGTATATGCATGCATGTAAAATATACACATAACTTCACAGATTGGTACTTCATTTATCTAGAATTTGGTAGTTATGTAAAATCTTGGTAGGTTAATTTGTGCAGTGACTCAGTGAGTTGAAGATATAAAGTTTTTATCATTAATGTACTGTATCTAACTTTTGGATGTCATTGTATCGAATCTCATGATTTATAGTTGTACATTGCAAACTCTTATATTCAACCTTTACACAATTCATTCAAATTTACTAAATGCTTGTATCAATTGAAAATGAGAAAAATGCACTCCATGATACAATTGGTCTCAGCAAAATATACAAATGGAAAGAATCATCTATTGCTTCAGCTAGATGCTAAGTTGTGTAGTAACTAAAAGAAGGTGTCCTGTTTTTGAGATCCATTGAAGAGCTCACAATTAGGTCTCTCTTGTCCTTCATCCTTCTCTTTGCTAGATACCCTCTCATCCATGGGCTAATCTATTTGGTTCTCGAAGAATAGACCCTTTAGATCATTTTGGTATTGTCCCTGTTGAAAATGTACAAATTTAGAGGGGATGAATAATAATACAATGAGGAGTAATGAACTTGTTTATGGGTCATTTGTTTCGTTCTAGTCACCTGGACTGCCCAGAAATGGAAGCTGAAGTAGGACATTGGGTATCGCCAGAAAGGCTTCGGAATGTCATATGGGAGCCTAAAGAAACCAGAGACCAACATGAAGACTCCATGTTTCATAATTCATAAGATGATTGTTAATAGTTTAATTGATAAAGTTGTAATTCTCTGGTTAATCTTGATTAGATTTGGAGGTGCAAAAATTAATTGGATTTGGAGTTGTAAAAATTTGAGTTTTATTTGTTTAAGTGTTCTTGGAGTTTTATTTGTTTAAGTGAAACTTCTTGAAAGTAGGATTAATATTTTCATATTATCATATTTACAGGAATTAAACTTTTGCAATTTGATAATATGAATAATGCAAAAAGGAAACAAACTACAACTTTCCTTCTCAACTTTTTTAGTAAAAAAAGTGTTGGTCAATCATCAAGTGCCCAAGTTCCAATTTTGGATGATGTTTCAACATCGGATAATGTTCCAATTTCTATTCAACAAGAACCATCCATAGATGTGGATCTCAATTCTCTTGAGCGTGACCCGACACTGCGTCGTCCAATATGGTCTTATCCAATCAATCAACAAGACAATATTCGAAGATCATATATAAATATGGGACCATGCCAACCGAAATTAGTTGAATATCCACGCTCATTAGATGGAAAACAATATTGGCGATTTCAATATCAATGGTTCACTCAATTCTCTTGGCTCGAGTATTCAGAATCAGAAGATAAAACATTTTGCTTTCAATGCTATCTTTTTGACATTAATCCATCGAAATTTCTGACATTTACCGTTGAAAGATTCCGAAATTGGAAGAGGGTTAACAATGGAGATAAATGTAGATTTATGCGTCATGTAGGCGGACCTTCTTCTGCACACAATTTTTCTATGTGCAAATGGGATAACTTGAAGACTCCTACTGAACATATTGATAAAGTCTTGAATGCCTGTCTTCTGAACAAGTTAGGCAAAATCGATTGAGACTGAAAACTACAATAAGGAGTGTTATGTGGCTTGCATTGCAAGGATGTCCTTTTAGAGGCCATGATGAATCTGTTGAGTCTTCAAATCGTGGGAATTTTATTGCAATGGTGAAGGCTTTTGGTGAGGTGAATGAAGATATTGGCAAAGCAGTGTTGAAAAATGCTCCTGCAAATGCGAAATATATAGCACCAAATATCAAAAAAGAGATCTTACACATTATTGCCAATATTGTGAAAAGGAGGATACGAGAAGAAGTAGGGGATGACAAATTTTGTATTCTTGTTGATGAAGCTGTTGATGAATCTGGTAAGGAGCAAATGGCTGTGGTTTTAAGGTTTGTTGATTCTGCCGGATTTATTCGAGAAAGATTTTCTGAGGTTGCCAGTGTTTGTGATACTTTGGCATTAACACTCAAAACAACCATTTGTGATGTTCTTGCTTGTTACAATCTTCAAATTGAAAATCTGCGTGGTCAAGGATACGATGGTGCTAGCAATATGCGTGGGGTGTGGAATGGATTGCAAGCATTATTTCTTAGAGACTGCCCATATGCATTTTTCGTACATTGTTTTGCTCATAGGTTGCAACTAGTATTACTTGCAGGGGCTCAGCAAGTACACGATGTTTGGTTATTTTTCTCAAGCTTAGGTGCAATTGTTAACTTCGTTGGTGTTTCTGCTAAATGCCATATGGAATTAAAATCGGTTCGAGAAGCAGAGATAGCAGATAAACTAGCATCCGGGGAAACTTGGTTCTGGAAGAGGTGCTAATCAGAAATGCATTTTGCAACGCGCTGGAACAACCTGTTGGGGCTCCCACTTTGCACCAGTGAGTAGCTTGATTGATATTTTTGATGCAACTTCTACAGTTCTTGGTAACATTATTCATAATGGAAACGATTTTAAAATTAAAGGTGAAGCTAAAGGTCTATTTAAGGCAGTAAGGTCATTTGAATTTTGTTTTATCTTGCATTTTATGTTTAAAGTGATGGGTATTACCAATACTCTTTGTTTAGAATTGTAGCACAAATCTTTAGACATCTTAAATGCAATGGATTTAGTCTCATCAACAAAAGCAGTACTTCAGAAGTTGAGGGAAAATGGTTGGGAGACTTTTATCCAGGATTTGATTTCATTTTATGAGAAACATGGTATTTTAATACCTGATATGAATGCTCCTTACATGGATGGTACTGGTCGCTCTTGTCAACAACGAGATAATATCACATTTCAACATTACTATCATGTTGATATCTTCAATGCAGTAATAGATTTTCATATTTCGGAGTTGTGTAGCAGGTTTCCTGAGTCGACAGTTGAACTACTTATTCTCAGTACAGCTTTAGATCCTATTGATGAGTTCAAATCATTCAAGATAGATGATATTTGTACTCTTGCAGATAAGTTCTATCCTGAAGATTTTACCACAACTGAGTTGTATGCTTTGAGAGTGGAGTTACAACATTATGAGGTCGATGTGATTCGTCATCCTTTGTTTCAGACTATGTCTTCTCTTTCTGAATTATGTCCGAAGTTGGTGGAAACAAAAAAATCAAGGATCTATTTTTTGATTGATAGACTCATTCGCTTGGTGTTGACTCTTCCTATTTCAACGGCAACAACAGAGCGTGCATTCTCTGCTATGAAACTTGTTAAAATGCCAATTCGGAGCAAGATAGAAGATGATTTTCTTACAGATTGTTTGACAATCTTTATTGAGAGAGATTTTGTTGAAGACATTGATTTTGATGTGATTCTTGATGAATTTTACTCTATCAAACATCGTCGGGTGCAACTAAAATGATTTATGAATGTATATTTTGAAAGATGTGGAGAATTTGGTATATCTTCTAGTATTTATAACAATTTTATATATTTTTTGATTTTTGAATGTTACATTGTATGGAAAAAAATTTACCACCCCCCCCTCAATTTTCAATCCTGGATCCGCCCCTACGATTGAGAAACCGTAATATATTTCGGATATCTAGACTCGAAGGGCTACGATTTTCATGTAGAAAGTTTTTCGATCCAGTATCGGGAACATTATCAAATTCTCAGTATAAGAGACCGGTTAGTGATCCCGTGCAGGTTCAGAAATTCACGATATGCCAGTACTAAAATCGCGATATCTCACAATCTATACATCCGATTGAGAAACCGTAAGATGTTCTGGATTCGGGACTCGATGGGCTATAATTTCCATATAGAAAATCTTCAATCCAGTATCGGGAGCATGGTCGAATTCTTAGTGCAAGGTCAAAAATTTTAGAGATAGTAAGGTTGAATATTCGATATTCGATAACACGAGTCGAAATGTATTAACGGTTCACACTTGAGTTGATATGGCATGGAACCAGTGACTAGAACAAAGTTTGACAATAAAACATGATGATAACTAGACTACTTGCCACGATTCCAAGAAAAATGCTTGTACGAGAACAAAAATAGTGTACAAGATACTTGCCTTATAATGTGACGATTTCGGTGGTGGTGTTAACCACGGAAAGAAGAAGCAACGTTGGCAACGGACGACAGCACAACGGCGGTAAGAATGGCAGCAAGACGACAACGAGTGAGTAACGGTAGCAGCGGTGAGTGACAACAACAACAAGGTGGCGCGGCGTGAGGAGACGGAGTGAGTTCGGGTTGTTCTTCGGGGTTCACGGGACCGTAGAAGCGGAGTCGTTGGCTCGAAGGTGGAGGGTAAAGTGGAGCTCGGGTGTTACTTGAGCTCTCGGGTGTGAAGAAGACAAAGGAAGAAAAGGAGAAATGAAGAATGGGATGTAGAAATGAGGGGTTGGTTGTAGAAAAATAAAAGAGGAGACAGTGACAGAAGAGGGTATTAGGAGTAGTAGGGTGGTGGAGGTGTAGAAAAATGAGAGCATAGGTGTGGAAAAATGAGAACAATGAGGAGAAGTCATGGAGTTAGGCAGGATTTGGCTGTGAGGGAGTGATTAGCAGGAGTGGGTTAGGATTAGGATTAGGATTAATCAAGGTTTAAAATTTGTATTTAAACTCCGATCGAAAAATCACAAAATTATGGAATTGATCAGAAAAATATTTTGGCTCTAGATAAAGAGTCCAAAGGGAAAAATAAAATTGATTTAAAGATTGAAGTATAAAAATTTACGTAATAAAATACGTACAACTGGAATAGGGAGTTACACAGTCACTGCAACGACCAGCCAATAGAGCAGCCGCATAATTTTATTTTTCAATAAAGTTTTGTATTAATTTTTGCAAAATTCTTGTACAACTCTACGGATGTATACAATGAGTTGAGTGTCAAACTTATACACAAAAATGATACCAAAAACTCAGTAAAAGCTCCCTATAAGATGAGTTCGGAATCCATACCCTTGGCTCAAAGTTACTATAGCAATTTGCAATAAAACAACTTCAGAGTTTGCTTCGCCATTCGATCTGCTCCTGCAATCCAGTAACGCCTCGATGTCAGGTTCAGAGTCCATACCCATGACTCAATGTTATTTTAGCAACTTGCGAAAAAGCAAGTCTGGAGTTCAACTCACCATTCGATCTGCTCCTGCAACTTGTTAATACTTAAACTAACAAGTTCGGAATCTATACCCATGGCTCGGAGTTACTTTAGCAACCTGTAACAAAGCACGTTCAGAGTTCAACTTACCATTCGACCTGTTCCTGAAACTAGTTAAAATCTCTTAAAGACAGATTAGATGTCCAAAATTGTGGATTGTAGTTACTCCAGTAAAAATTACAAAAGCAACACTTAGAGTTCAACTCGCCACTCGATGCAACTCTCACAATTTGTTGGAGGACCCATACAACAAGTTTTGAAAACAACTCTCCCTCAGAGTTGCTCCTATAACTAGCTGAATACAAGGTGGATAAATTCTAAACTCTATCACACATCGTCGACAGTTCGTTAGCTATACACCACTGACTTGAGGCTCTATTATTTAGCTACAAAAAACCCATTCGATGACCCATCAATCTTAACAATAAGGATCAAGCATATGAAAAGAATTCTTCAAATCACAGAACTATTGCAAATCTATGCAGTCAGATCCAGCATCAACAAGTCTCACTACAACTGCAGAATTACAATGAGTCTACGTTTCATGCTTAAGAATTGGTATAAAAGTCTTGCAAATACTGTACAACAAATTGTCCTAATGTCCTTCATCCAGCTATACACAAGAGGGATGCTCCTTCTAAGAGACATAAACTTCTTCACCGGTCTCCTGCCAGGTAACAGCTCCTCGGAGCTGCCTCAACTCTTAATAATAAAATTCAAGACAAGTCTTCCTTAGGCGGACAAGTTCCAAGTCTTCCATACCATCTTCACCCGAGCAAGCTTCAATTATGTCCTACATAAAGCGCCGTACAAACAGACGAGTCCCAACTCCGTCAAGCACAACGTATCGCGAAGGAAAGCAAGCTCAATTTCCAGAGGACCTCATTCGATGTATACAACTACTTTCTAGCAAAGAGAAGAACGGAATCACCTCAACGCTGAACAAACATAATTGACTTCACTTCAATATTAAGAGATTCAGAATTCCCACAACTCATTCGCTCCACAAAATAAGTTTGGCGCTCCGCACGACACTTGAGTTCCACCGACCAACAACCCGTCAACTCCGAACAACGAGTTCAATGCCTTGCTCTTCGCTCAGGCTCCATCAACAACTTGTTTGCTCCAAACAATGAGTTCAACGCCTTGTTCTTCGCTCAGGCTCCATTAACAACGAGTTCAACACTTTGCTCTCTACTCGAGCTCCATCAAGCAACTCGTTGGATCCAAACAATGAGCTCAATGCTCTGCTCTCTGCTTGAGATCCATCAACAACTCGTTGGCTCTGAACAACGAGTTTAACGCTCTGCTCACTGCTCGTGCTCCGTCAATAACTCGTTGGCTCCAAACAACAAGTTCAATGCTCTGCTCTCCGTACGAGCTCCATCAAGCAACTCGTTCGCTCTAAACATCGAGTTCAATCTTCGTACGAGCTCCTTCAACAAATTATTGACTGCTCCAAACAACGATTTCAACATCTAGCTCTCCGTACGAGCTCTTCTAATAATTTGTTGACCCCAAACAATGAGTTCAATGCCTGGCTCTCCGTAAGAGCTCCTCAAACAATTCGTTGAATCCAAACAACAAGTCCAATATCAACTATGTCATAGAGTTCTCTATTAACTTACCGTGATCAATCTGCAAGCTCTAAATAAACTCCATCTCAGAGTTATCCCTCTAAACTTGGATGGCACACCCAAAACTTGGGTGCAAACAGCAAGTTCAACGTCCAACTCCGTCTAGAGTGGTCTCCCTGAAACTTGCTGGGTGCAAACGGCAAGTCCAATATCCAACTCTGTCATAAAGTGCTCTTCAAACTTGCTAGGAGCAAATAGCAAGCTTAATATCAACTCTGTCTGAGAGTTGCCTCTTCACGAACTTGCTAGGCGCAAACAGCGAGTTCAACGTCCAACTTCGTCTTCAAGTTGTCTCTACAAAACTTACTGGGCGCAAATAGTAAGTTCAACATTCGACACTGCCTCGGAGTTGTCACTATGAACTCGCCGGGATCGAACGGCAAGCTCTACGACCAACTCTGTCTTACAATTGTCTTTACAACCTTGCCAGGCGCAAACGGCAAGCTCAAACATCCAAATCCATCATAGAGTTCTCCTCAAACTTTATGGAATCAAACAGCAAGCTCTACATCAACTCAGTCAAATAGTTGTCTTTACAAAATTTCCGGGCGCAACCGGCAAGCTCAAACGTCCAAATTCGTCACAAAGTTCTCTTTAAACTTGCTGGGATCAAACAACAAGCTCTACAACAACTCAATCAAGAGTTGTCTCTACAAACCTGTCGGGTGCAAACGGCAAGCTCAAACATTCAACTCTGCGTCAGAGTTACCACTCAAAACTTGCTGGCATTAAACGGCAAGTTCTACATTAGCTCGATCAAAGAGTTACCTCTCAAAGCTTGCTGGGCAGAAATGGCATGTTCAAACATTCAAATGCATCCCAAAATTGCCTTAACAAACTTGCTGGGATCAAATAGCAATTCTGCTACAACTCTTCTAGGTCAGATATATATATAAAAGATCCAACAATCAAAGCACTTTGCTCCTAGACTGAAAGAACGCTTGTCCAACAATGAAATGCTCGATCGACAAAACAAGCTAACAACACAATGCTTAGTTGACAAAAGAGTGGTTCACCAAAATGAGCGACGAGATGTTTGATCGACAAGTACAATAAACAAAAATTCAAAGCTTCAAAAGGAGAAGTGAACAAATTCTTGCCACTTAGCTCAAATAAAGAAGATTTATCCCCTACCTCGACTACACACAAGCTCCTTGCAACTCCAAACTCCAAATAGAAGGAGTTAAGATAGTTTCAAAAATCTCAAAAACTCTAAAAAGTTCTCAAAAATCCAAGAAAAGGAGAAAGCGAGTATTAAGAGTAAGCTTCGGGTCAGGTCTGCCATCCAAACCCACAAACAAAACCATGGTTTCTACCACCCATTAACACTAATGGGTAAACAGGTACGGATCTAGATCCGAATCCATTTCAAACCCGAACCCTCACTTCTTCTTCTCCTTCAACACTCCTTCTTCCTAAAGCATAGTCAAACTCACCCAACTTCGAGAACGACGGTTCGATTACCTCCACAGCTCAATGGTGAACAAAAGCTCATAGCTCAACCCTCCCGAAGCTCGACCGAAGCTCGATCGAAGACTCGTCCTCCATTGCTCAACAACTTAGCCAAAACTCGACCATAACTCGCTCCACAGCTCGATGAGAGCATAGATCGACGAGAGAGATGTAGCTCAACAGTGAAGCATCATAGCTCGAAGGTAGAGCATCTCCATAGCTCGGTCGAACTACAAGAACAGAGCATCTTGCAACCTCGATTGAAATTCAAAAAACTGAGCATAGCTCTATAGCTCGATGAGGAGACAGGGAGGCTCGCATAGCTCGGTGATGAGTCAAAGCTCATAGCTCGGCACCACCTCCTCGTAGCTCGACGACGTTAAAATCTGTAACCCCCATTTTTCGTTTTTCGTATTCTTTGTGTATTTTTTTCTTCTTTCTTGAGTATTTATACTCTCTTTGTATTTTGGACCATATATTAGAGTTGTTTTCAATAGATATTCATTTTATTTCATTTTTGAGCTCTTTGTGTTTGATTGTTCATCTTTTTACTTTGTTCTTTATCGATTGTTGTTTTTTCCTTTATTGGATTCTAGCCCTATTCTTTTGCTCGTGTTTTGGGTGCTCGTGGATTCTTTTGCCTAAGCCAATTGTTGATAATTCTAATTGCAATTTAAACCCTAGATCCTTATAATTATCCCTAAAACCCAATTGATTACCCAAATCCTAATAACCCATAAACCCAATTACCCAACTATCCTACTACAAACCCTAATCACCTCCTATATAAACAAATCCCTATCACTCCCTTCCCCTACCGAAACCTAGCCGCACTATCCTAAACCTACTGCCAAAACCCTCCACTGTGCAACCCCTTACCGCAACCCCCCTTCTCCTTCCTTTGCGCCATTGCCCAAGAACCCATACCTTCGACCGCCTTTGCTCCATTGCCGACCTGCACCCTTCCTCTCCCGAGCACTCCATCTTCCCATCTCCCCATCTCTTCATCTCTCCATCTCTCCCGTTGGTCTCTCCTTGGCCGCCAGCGTCGTCAACAGCAGGAGCAGCAGTGCGGCAGCAAGCCAGCGCTACCGTCGTGCCCACTCCCGATCGCTCTCTCTCTTTCTTGGTTGCTCGTGCACGGAGGTTGCACGTGTGATTGGTTGGTTGTGATCTTTGTTCGTGGGTTTTGTTCGTTGTCAGGATCCGTTCCCATTTTTCTTGGTGTTCATTTTGTCTTCGGTTAAGGCAAGTAACTTATACTCAATTTCTTTGTATGATATAAGTCATAAATTCCGCTTATAGTGTAGTTGGGTTCTAGAGACAACTCGTGTGTGATGTATGTTTGATGAGTATTGTGTCTATAGTTCTATTTGACCATAGTTTTCTCACGACATAAATTTGACATGAAACAACTTAGGTTTTAATCGTTCTTGATATGATTATATTTGTGAGATAATTAGGAGAAATTGTGTGTTTTGTTTGGATCCATGTGATATAGTTGTTGTGGACATGCTATATATCCTATTTCATGTTGTTTAGACACTTAGTAGACTCTATAACATGTTTGGTGGTGTTTGGAACGAGTTTCGTATATTGTATGTTGATTTGTTATTAAGATGAAAATCTGTATTTTGTCGATGATCAGTTTTGATTGTTATTTTAGACCATATTAAGGTCAATATCTTAACTTCAGTATTAAACATGATTTTTATATAAATCGGTCTTCTTTCCACACTCTCTGACCTTGATCGATTTCGTTTTCGTATGTGTAAGATATGATTGTTTTACTACAGAGATGTATTTCATTTCTAGATTTTGTTTCTTGATGATTTCAATAACTAAACTATTTTGATACTAGTACTAAATATATTTTTTTGATCTGAAATTTTGGACAGTATTTCTATACCTACTTAGGGATTACCCATAATTTTGGTGGATTTTATTGATGAGTTTTGTATGCCGTTTTATGCTTGTTTATAAAAACTATACTTAGTGGAATTTGCTCGCGGTTCTGTAAAGATTTGTATTTTCACCCTAATTCCTTTTTCTATATGAAAAATATTTATGAAATATGAAAGTTAGATTATTTTGTATATTTTTATCTCCTTTTGGCGGATTTGGATTTCGTTTCACGGTTTGCGAGATATTACAGTTTTCGTACAGTAGTGTTGGAAATTCCAGATTTGCCAAACTATCGTTTCTTAATGTTTTCTGATTTTTGTTGGCTAAACTAATCTTACTGTAAAATTATAAAACTTTATATTCTGATACTAGATATATAGGGAAATATCCCAGATTTTTCCTGGATTTATTTGAGGTATTTTGATGCTATTTTCCTAACTGTGAATTCGATTTACTGATTTCTGGCTGAACATATTTTCTGGTTTCAAACCAGTTTTGAGTTATGTTATTCTAAAACACTATATAACTTATACGTATTCGCTGGATTCGGTTGGAAGTCTATTTTCTAGATTCTTTGATAGATTCAGGTTTTGATATTTGTGGAAACGGAAATCGCTGTTTTAGTACTGTACTGTCGTGCTGTCCTGAATTAGGAAGTACCCTATTTTGTTCTGTTATGTGACCATTTACTATCTGTACATGCTTATCTGTTACTCTGAACTTGTTAATGGTTATATCATTCTAGATTTACTCTTTTTCGTGCACATACACATCTATCTGATAACAATTATAAAATGATCAAGCCGGGATTTATGGGAAAGATCTAGTAGTGGGAAAGTATAGAAATGTGTACTTAGAAAGGGACCAGTGTTTCCCATATGATTATCTGTTATGTGTTCATGATTACATGATTCACGACTCTGTTATCTGACCCTGTCTACATTACTTCCTATAGGAAGATGTAGGGAAGAAGAGAACCACTTGGTTCTATCTTTCTGTCTGGATCTGTTATCTGATATTTGTCTGTCTGAACCCTGAGTACATGGCCCTATATGATCCCCTACAAAATCTACAAACATAACTGTTTTGAATGTAGCAACCATGTGATAAAAGGATGGCACATGAAGTATTACCTAGTTAGTAATTAATACAAGACTTATAAGAATCTGTATCTGACATCTGTATCTGTATCTGATATCTAAATCTGTTATCTGATTATCTGATTATCTGATTATCTGATT
Organism: Hemerocallis citrina; assembly: GCA_017893485.1. NCBI lineage: Eukaryota > Viridiplantae > Streptophyta > Magnoliopsida > Asparagales > Asphodelaceae > Hemerocallis > Hemerocallis citrina. The sequence goes on from CM030364.1 coordinate 267,206,029, forward strand.
ATCTATTATCTATCTGATAATATCACTTGACATCATTATTTGACACTATTTGTATATCTGTCTGCATGCTATTTGACTTTTGACACTCGACACGTTAGTATACCATGCTAGTTGATTCTGTTATACCATGCTATATCTGTTTCTGCTGTTATTTAGTTGTTTAGTTTTTCTTGCACTTGTATCCTGCATTACAAGCAGCCCGTAACTTGCATTGATGGGAGTTTTTTTTCCTATTCCTACAATTGTTAAATTACAGATTTTGGAGAACAGGTACCAGATGGTGTTGGTGATATGCAATATTAGTACTGGAGTTTTGTTTGCATTTATTATTATTATATTCCTGTTATCGCTTGAATAATTGTATTTGATACTTGGATTTATTCTTGTAATTGGGCAATGTGACCCAGGATATTATTAACTTGTCCAGACTTGATTTATTTGAGATTATATTATATTTTGGATTTCAAGTAAATTTCTGTTGGTATATTTGGTTCGATTATGCATACTTGGTTGATTCTTTTGCATCCGACTCTGATTATTTCTGTGAAATGTTGTAATGATTTTGAACAGCTTATGGATGATGAAAATCATTCGCTGGGCTTTTATCGCGTATCCGTATTCTGTACTCTCTTTTGGGAAACGGGACGTGACAAAATCCCCATAGATCGGCGAGAATATTCGAAGCTTCACAGCTTCATAGCCCGGCTAGGAAATCCTGTAGCTCGACGAAAGTGGTAGGTCGAAGAATCTCCATAGCTCGGCGAGGCTCTTAAGTCGACGAAAGAGGTAGGATGGCAAAGTTCGTAGCTCGGCAAGGCGCGACAGCTTGCCGAAACCCATAGCTCTGCCAAGACCTTTGTCGCTCATAGCTCGGCGACAGCGAAGTGGGTATCTCAGTGCAGTGGTAGCTCGACGAAGGCAAGAAGCCATAGTTCGACTAGGATTCAATGCTCATAGCTCGACGAAGGCAAGAAGCCATAGTTCGACCAGGATTCAATGCTCATAGCTCGGCCAAATCATTGGCAGAGCTAGGGGTTCCCGTAGTGAGTGGTGGCCATTGGATTGTTCAGGCACTCGCGCCTCCATAAGATGGGAGCTCAAGATTGCACCACGTCACCTTCCCCTTTCACTCGCCTCTCTGCCACACGATCTCGCTCAGTGCATGAGCTAGGATCATGATCAATGCACCGGATGAAGCCACGTCCCCCCATCATTGCAGCGCAATCACAGCCGCTCGATCTCACTCCGCGGGCAAGCAAAGCTGTTATCGACGGTTACGATTGCGTCACATAGCCCCTCATCGCAGCGATCATATCTCAGCCCCAGATTCAACTCAGCAGGGTGAGCCACCCCTTGATCAATGCTACAGATCACTTTAAAAAAGTGCCGAAGCTCGATTATTCAAAAAATTTCCTTAAATTCATTTTTCAATTAAAAAATTAATTTAAAAAATCCAAAAATAATTATTTAAATTCGAAAATAATTAAAATTTTTGAAAGATAATTTAAAATTGGGTTAATTAATTAAATAATCCGAAAAGGTGATTTTTAAATTGGGAAAATTATTAACATATCCAAAAAAATTCGGAAAAATCTGATAAAATATAGAAAATTTCAATGTCCAGGAATATATTCACAGTCTTCAGAAGTCTCTAATCAGTTCCAGGTATCTTCAGTACACCCTGAAAGCTAAGATTGTATTTCAGAATCCAAAAATAAGGCCTACTACTCCCTAAAAACCAAGAAAATTGTCTTCCGAGAGTGGGGGGCTTTTCAGGGCTCTACAATTCCAGCACATATCTCAAAGCTTCTACATGCAAATTAATCATAACATACCTCTTTAACAGGTCCGGGCCCTTTTCAGGCTCCTCTACAAGACATCCTTTATTAAAGATGACTTAGGTGGCTGCTTCTGAGTTGTAAGCCACTTCTTACATTTTGAAAAAATTAACAGAGTAGATAAAAAACATTAAATAGAAATTGCTCGACTCAGAAGTTGCTTGAAGTTGCTTAGAGTGGTGTTCAGACACCCTTTGGTACTTCAATCAAGTGGTCAGCATTCCAAGGCCTCGGTATTCTCTTGCCCCCTGGGTCTTCGAGTTGATACGTGCCATGGCAGATAACTTTAGAGATCCTATATGGACCTTTCCAGTTAGGCGCTAGCTTGGCCTTCTTACTTGGAAGAGAGATTGACATGTTCCGGAGCACTAGATCTCTTTCTTTAAGATTAGCGGGACGGACTTTCTTATTGTAAGACTGTTCTACCCCACATCATTAAGTTTCTTGTCAAATGGAAACTCTTTCGCGGATCTCATCGATGAGGTCCAAGTTGCTGCGAAGTTGGTTCGCATTTCTGCTCTTCATTGTAGGCGATCAAATGGGACAATGGTAGGCCGACCTCTAGGGGGATGATGGCTTCGGAGCCATAAGTGAGATTGAAGGGAGACTCTCCTGTCGGGGCCCTCTTCGTGGTACGATAGCTCCACAGCACGTGGGGAAGCTATTCGACCCATAATCCCTTGGCGAATTTATCGAGTCTCTTCTTTAGGTCAGAGAGTATTTGTCGATTAGCGTTCTCTGCTTGGCCATTGGATTGAGGATGGGATATTGAGGAGAACCGCTGCTGGATGCCGAGGTCCGTGCAAAAGTTGCAAAAAGTTGTCCCTGCGAACTGAGTTTCGTTGTCGGTTACTAGGATAGGGGGTACGCCGAACCTACAGACAATGTTCTTCCAGAGGAACTTCTAGACCTTGTTCTCTGTAATCATTGCAAGGGGCTCGTCCTCGATCCACTTGAAAAAATAATCTATTGCCACGACGAGGAACTTCAGCTGGCCTGGCACAGAGGGGAACAGTCTGAGCAAATCCATCTCACACATGGCGAAAGGGATCAGATTGACTAAGGAGGAGAGCTTGGTTTGTGGTAAGCGATGGATTAGAAATTTTTTTTGGCAGAAGCAGCATTGGCGGACATACTGTTCAGAGTCGCTAAGAAGTGTGGGCCAGAAGTAGCCGTAATTTTAAATTTTACGGGCTAGGGATTTTGCTCCCAAGTGCGCGCCACATTCCTTCAAGAGCCTCCTTCAGGGCATAGTGTGCTTCTTCGGGGGAGAGACATTTTAGGTAGGGTCTGCTGTCTATCTAAATATAGGAGCGTTTGTACATGACTCCTTCAATGAGTGCGTATCGCTCGGCTCTGGTCCTTACTCTTCTAGCCTCTCTTGGGTCCGCCGGAAGAACTCCATTTCGGAAGTATTCGAGCAAGGATTTCATCCAATTTTCCCTAAGTATTAGGAGCAAAGCTTCCATTGGTTCGGGACTATCATCCTATATACTGGGTCGCAGGAGGACCTCTATCAAGACGGTCCGCTCCAAACCCTAGAAGGAGGAGGAGGTGAGCTTTGAGAGGGCATCTTCCTATGCATTCTCCTCTCGGGAGACTCGCTGGAGTTGAGCATCTTCAAATAAGGCCAGCAGCCCTTTCACCTTTGGCAAGTACTTGGCCATGCGATCGTCTCTCGCTTCGTACTCTCCAGATACTTGGTTCACGACTAGTTGTGAATCACTAAAAATTTGGATACTTTTGGCCCGAGCTTTGTGAGCCATACAAAGTCCTGCTATGAGGGCCTCGTACTCTGCCTCGTTGTTCGACGCACGAAAGTTTATATGGAGGGAGTAGTGCAGAACGAAATCGTCGGGGCCGGTCAAGATGACCCCAGCCCCACTTCCGTCGGTGCACGAGGACCCATCGACATACACGGACCAGAACGGGGGTTCCTCAGCTGATTCACAGGGGTCGGCAATGGTGCTCTCCATAATGAACTCTGCTAGGGCTTGTGCCTTGATAGCGGTTTAAGATTGGTAGCTGATGTCGTGCTAGCTCAGCTCTATGGAACATTTCATTAGACGTCCCGATGGCTTGGGCTTATGGAGAACTTGCTTCAGTGGCTGGTCGGTAAGAACGACTACCGAGTGGGACTGAAAATAGGGGCGAAGTTTCTGTACCGCCAAGACCAATGCGTAGGCCATCTTTTCTACCTTCGGGTAACGGAGTTCTGTGTCCCTAAGGACTTTACTCACATAGTAGATGGGCCGTTGCATCCTATCCTCCTCTCTTACTAGGATGGCAGTGAGGATCTGCTATGAAGTTGCTAGGTATATGTAGAGGGTTTCGCCAGTCTTCGACTTGCTCAAGAGTGGAGGGTTTACCAGGTAGGCCTTTAGTTGATCGAAAGACTCTTGCTATTGTTTCCCCCACTCAAAGCCTTTCGCTCCTCTCAGAGCTTTGAAGAACGGGAGGCATTTCTCCCCTGATTTGGAGAGAAAATGCCCTATAGCCGCGAGGCATCCCGTGAGCCTCTGCACTTCTTGAAATTTAGAGGGGGAGCCATATTGAGTATGGCTTGGATCTTCTCAGGGTTGGCCTCTATGCCCCTCTGGCTCACCATGAACTCGAGGAATTTACCGAGACACCAAAGGTGCACTTGCTCGAATTCAATCTCATGTTGTGGCCTCTTAATACCCCGAAATCTTCCTGGAAATCGAAGACATGATCTTGTCTGCTGACGCTCTTGACCAACATGTCATCCACATAGACTTCCATGTTACGGCCTATCTGGTTTCGAAAGACCTTGTTAACAAGGCGTTGGTATTTAGCTCCGGCGTTCTTCAGGCCGAAGGGCATGACTCGGTAGCAGTATAAGCCTTGGTTGGTTACGAACGAGGTTTTCGGAATGTCAGGAGGGAACATTCGGATCTGGTTATACCCCGAGAAGGCATCCATGAAGCTGAGAAGTTCGTGGCCGGAGGTCGCATCGATTAGTGCATAAATGCTCAGGAAGGGGAATAGGTCATTTAGACACGCTTTGTTGAGGTCGGTGAAGTCGATACATATTCTCCAGCTCCCATTGGCCTTTTTAACCATCACCACATTGGATAGGCATTCGGGGTAATTTACCTCCTGGATGAACCGAGCGTTCAAGAGCTTCTCGACCTTTTCTTTGATGGCTTGCTGGCACTCGGGAGCAAATTTACGTCGCTTCTGCTGGATAGATTTAACTTCTGGAGCAACGTGAAAGTGATGCATCAGGAGTTCTTCTGAGATTCCGGGCATATCAGCTGCGGTCCAGGCGAAAAGATCGCGGTTCTCCCTTATATATTGGGATATGTCTTCTTTGATGGTAGGAGGAAGGGCCTTGCTGATCTGGAATGTCTTAGTAGCATCTCCTTTTGAGAAGGCGACTTCTTCCAGCTCATCGATCGGCTCGGAGATGGTCTGGCTACTTCCTTGTGGGAGTTCGAAGGCTTCAAAGGAGAGGACCGGCCCTCTCATCAAGGTCATGTAACATTTACGAGCTGCCTCTTGGCTCCCTCTTACCTCTCCCACTCCTGCCGAGGTGGGGAACTTCATTTTCATATGATAGGCCGATGGTATGGCCTGGAGAGCGGCCAGGCTTGGTCGACCCAGGATGACGTTATAGGTGGCTTTTACGTCTACCACCATGAAGTCCATCGGCTCGGTCTGGGTGACCTGGGTTTTGCCAGAGGTCACGCCGAGCGTTATAATTCCCTCGATCGTCACCAGCACCCCAGTGAATCCATGAAGAGTGTAACCAGCTGGCTTGAGCCAATCTCTTGACAGCTGAAGGCCCTGGAATGCCTCTAGGAAAAGAATATTGACCGAGCTGCCATTGTCCACTAGGACCTGGCGTACAATGAAATTGGCCATCCGGAGGTTTATAACAAGGGCATCACAATGGGGCATCCGAATGGCCTCCAAGTCCCTATCAGAAAACGTAACAGGAACCCCCAGGCCCCTGGGGGGAGGATGGTTCTATATGGCATTCACTTATCAGACGAAGGCCTTTCGGGAGGAGTTGGAATCTCCCCCCAATGGGCCTCCGTGTATGAGATGCAGGACGGCTTTGGTTTCAAGGTTAGGGGTCCCCGCACGTTGTTCAGTTCACCTGTTAGCCCTCCTGGGGGGCGAAGGTGGTCCGCCCTGTCTTTCCTGATGAATCGGGAGAGTTTCCCCTCTGGATGAGGGCTTCGATCTCGTCTTTGAAGGCCCGATAGTCATCCATGTTGTGGCTGTGATCCCGGTGATAGTGGCACCACTTCTCCCTGTTTCTCTTCTTTTTTGAGGTATTGATTTTTGGAGGAGGGGGAAGGATTCCTTCCTTCCCGACCTCCATAAGAATAGCCGAGACACTGGCGTTAAGAGGAGTGAACCTCTCGAAGCGGGGAGGAGGGCAATGCTGGCCTCCGTTATCCTTATGGAGCTTCTTAGCTCCTTCATCTTCAGTAGTCTTCCGTTTGTTCCCAGAAGATGATCCTTCAAGAGTGGGGCAGTTGAGAGATTCTTCAGTTCGGATGTACTTCTCACTCCTGAGCAGGAGTTCTGAGAAGTCCCGAGGAAGCTTCCTAGCGAGGGACGCCCTGAGATTGGGGTTAATGATGTTGGACTGGAAAGCAGCCTAGGCTACGGACTGATTCAGAGAGGCGATAGATCTGGCCTCCGCGGTGAACCGCTTGACGTATTCCCTCAGTCGCTCACCCTTTCTTTGACTGAGGAAGAGCAAAGAGGTGCTTGTCTTTTCGGAGCAGCGGCTACTCACGAAGTGGTTGAGGAAGAGACCTTCGAATTGGTCGAAGGAGAAGATGGAGGCTGAAGCAAGTCTGGAATACCACTCCCGAGCGGGTCCCTTCAGAGTGGCCGGGAAAGACTTGTAGAGGAGGGCGTCAGAGGCTTGGTGGATCATCATGAGAGTTTTGAAACTCTCGATGTGATCAGTGGGGTTGGACTCCCCGGTATACGACTCAAAATACGGAGGCTTGAAGTTCTCCGGGACGGTGGCCTCCATGATGATACGGGAGAATGGGGGTCTGCTCGGGCGGAGGTTCCTCGCCGGTTGTTCCTTTTCTTTTTCAAGTTGGCCGAGGCGCCTCTCCATCTCATGGAGACCGAGTCCTCCCTTCGGTCATGTCTCGCTGAGCCCCGGGACTCGTCTTCATGTGGAAGACGGCTGGGGCTGCGGCGGTGATAGCTTGAATTAGGTCGAGGACTGGGGTGCGATGGTGATGGTTCAGAGCCACCAAGGACTGGGAGTGCGGCGGCGATGGTTTGGAGCCGGCCGAGGACTGGGGGCCCGCTAGTCGTTATTTAGGGCGACATTAAGGGCCCGTAGGACTACCTCCTAAAAGTCCTGGAACTCTGCCATTGTGACTGGTGCATCTTGGTCTCGGTGGCCCCTTGGGGCTGGACGTCCGATCGGAGAGTGACTCCTCTGGCGGTGTTCGGGAGACTCCCTCCGTCTTCTGGGACAGTTTGACCTTTAGCGGTTATGCCTACGAGGGGATCGGTCCCTTTGATGCTCCCGGCGGGGGTTCCTATCACGGGTCCGCCTCTCGTCCAAGCGGGTCCGAAGATCTATCTCGTTCTGCCGGTTGATAAGAACATCACGTAAATCTTTCGGTGTTGGAGGGCTATGGGAGGCCATGGAGTCGGAATAAGGGTTGTGTATGGAGACATGGTCCTGATGAAGAGGTCGCTTTTGGCGGCTTCGATGAGAGGGTCCTGTTGATTCTTGATTTTGATAATCACAACACACTGCACATGTATCCTTGCTATACTTTATAATTGCAGGTGCTATACACAAATGACTCACTACTATACAGCTGAACAAATGAACAAGCACAAAGGCTCCAGATAAAGACAATGGTTAAAGCTTCATTCAAGACTCAAGACTCAAGTCAAGACTCAAGACTCAAGCCAAAGTCTCAAGCTCAAAAGTTTCAATAAATTGTCGTGTCTAGTAAACAATGTAATCTTATTTTTGAGTCTCAGTATGATGTAAAGCCTTGTCACACACACATACACTCACTATTTTACAATGTGTGTTTTTAAAACATCAAAAATAAGGTTAAAACAGTTTGAAATAATTTAACTGTTGAGTACCAGTCAACCGATGCTTCTATCAGTCGACTGGGAGTACAAAACTGTTTAAATTTATTCAAACTCTGACCAGTCGACTCATTATGGCAACCCAGTCGACTGTTCGAGTGCTTTTGACCTTTTTTTGTTTTCAAAATCGATTTTTCAAATTCAAAAGCTCTTAGATCCGTTGGTTGACAGTTGAGATAACTGTCTCCCAACGTCCAGGAGTTCTAACTCTATAAATAGAGTTCAGAACTCACTGAAAAAGATCTAACAACACTTTTTAAGATTTCCGAGCATTCTTGAGCATTTCTGAGTGAAAAAGAGAAAAAGCTTTCAAGTTTCAAAATTCTGGTTCTCTACACTCAGTCCAGTATAACATCGAAATTCGTTTTGGACTGGGTATAGAAGTCGACCTCCTTTTAGCCACGTTCTACAACACATAACACCAACAAGGCTATAGGTTGACTGTAAATTTTTATTGTTTTCTTTTTGCTCTCGGTTGGAGAGTTAGACTCTAGGGTGTAGAGTCGGTCGTTTCACTCTTGGTAGTAGAGTGGGTCTACTTTCTCTGGTTGAGAGAAAGGACTACGGGTTAGACAAGGTTGTTGTCTGAACGCCGTAGGGTATTCTTGTAAACTTGTTTTTCAAGAATAGTGGAAATCTCAAGTGGGTTGCTTGGAGACTGGATGTAGGTCGGAAGGACCGAACCAGGATATATCGTGTGTACTCTGTGATTGTTTCTCTTGAACTTGCATTTACTTGTTTTTGTTTAAGTTCTGTGAAACTTGTCTGGACAGTCAACTCAGCTCAATATCAGTCGACTGATCAGACTCGTATAAGTTGTATATTAACTGTGTCTTCAGTCGCCTGTCTCAACTTTAAGTCGACTGCACAGAGTTATTTGTATTTGCTTTTATTTTGTCATATCAGTCGACTGGTTCACTCCTAAGTCGACTGCACCGAAGAAAAAATTATTTATTCCGCAGTTTATTTTAATTAACACTATTCACCTCCCCTCTAGTGTTTGTTGCCTGGCCTACAGGATCCAACACTTGGTATCAGAGCAAGGTTAAAGGCTATGGCAACTACTTCATATACTAATCAGTACTGTGAAGGCCAATCTACACAAAGGCCACCGCTCTTCGATGGAACAAACTACAATTATTGGAAGTGCAAAATGAGGATCTACCTCCAATCAATCAACTATGAAATATGTCACATGACGGAGACGGAATACACTGCCCCTACTATTCCATATGCACAATGGAATGATGATCAGAAGAACCAAACTATGAATAATGCAAAAGCAATGAACGCATTATTTTGTGCTCTCACAAAGGAGGAGTTCAACCGTGTATCAAATGCTACAACCGCACATCAAATCTAGCATACACTTGAGGTAACTTATGAAGGAACAAATAAAGTAAAAGAATCTAAAATCTCTGTTCTTGTTCACAGGTTTGAGATGTTCCGAATGAAGGAAAATGAAACTGTGTCCGAGATGATCACCAGATTTACTGATATTACAAACTCACTTGTGGCACTTGGAAAGACATACACTCAAGCAGAGATGGTTAGAAAATTCCTTCGTGCACTCACTCCTGAATGGGAAAAGAAAACCACGGCAATAGAAGAAGCAAATGATTTGTCACAACTTTCTCTTGAGAATCTTGTGGGAAATCTCATGGCGTACGAGGTTCAAATTGAGGAGCGAAAGAAGAATGCAGAATCACAATAAGCAAAGAAGAAATCATTGGCTTTTAAAGCCATGACAGACTCAAAAGAGAGGAAGAAGATGAAGAGGAGATAGCAATGTTCACTCGAAGATTCAAAAAATTCTTAAAGAAGGGTAAGTTCAATTCCAAAATTAGAGATTCTAATGACCCTCCTACTTGTTTCAGGTGCAATAAAACAGGTCACATGAAGAAGGATTGTCCCCTAGAAAATGCAAAGAACAAGGGAAAAACATCCAACTTCAAGAAGGACAAATACTCAAAGAATAAGTTTGCCAAGAACAAGAAGGCTTATCAAGCAACTTGGGATGATAGTGATTCTTCTTCAGAAGATGAAATTGATGAAAACAATGAAGTTGCAAACATGTGCCTTATGGCTTCACAAGATCATGTAAGTAATGACTTTGATTCAGAAGATTTACTTGATGCTTATAATGAATTTTTTCAAGAGTTGAAAAAGGAAAAGATTAGAGTTAAGAATCTAGAGAAAGTTAATCAAACACTTTCTTAAGAAAATCTTAACCTTGATAAGGAAGTGAAATCTTTAAATTCTCGCATTGCAAGTTTAGATACTGATCTTGAATCTCTAAAAAAGAATTATAAAGAGATATCCAAGAACGTGTCTAAGTTTAACAAAGGCAAAGAGAATTTAAATGATGTCCTTCATCATCAAGTAAAATCTAGTCAAAAATATGGTCTTGGTTTCAAAAATTCTTCTATAAAAGAATTTTCTTCTAAAAATACTAGTAGAAATAAATCAGAATCTATTTCTAGTATTACACATAAATTATATGAATTTTTTGAAAAGCCTAAGGTAGTAAATTTGAGTGATAAAAGCAAGTCTGACGTTCGGTTAAGTCGACTGAGTCCATCTATCAGTTGTCTGTCCAGAGGAATTGAATCTTATTCAACAAGATCAAAACCTTATATAAGTCGACCTAGCGTATCATCCAGTCGACTGACTAACACTAGAAGTCGACTGAAGGATACTGTAAAGTTGACTGGACAGAACAAGTTTGTATGGGTTCCAGTTAACTTAAACCAGAATGATAGAATTGCGTATATCAATTCATATGTATTAAATGTGTGTAATTCTATTAATTATATTCTTGCTTATGGAGGAAAATCAAACTCATTATGGGTTTGGTTTTCCCCAAACTAATATGTTTTGAACCCAATAAAAAGGGTACCATATTTACCTTGAATATTTTATAGGTACCCAAGAAAGATCGCTGGATACTTGACAGCGGATGTTCAAAATATATGACCGGACATGCCAATCTATTATCCACCATTCAAAACATCGATGGAGGAACAGTTACCTTTGGTGATAACAACAAAGGAAAAGTCATAGGAATCAGCATGGCTTGGTAAAAATTCTAACCCCACTATAGAAAATGTGCTGTTAGTTAGTGGATTAAAGCATAATTTGTTAAGTATTAGTCAATTGTATGATAAAGGATATAAAATAGTTTTTGAAAAAGATGCATGTTTGATTTATGACTCTACTATGCAAAATATTATTTTTCAAGGTTTTCGCAAAAACAATATTTATGAATTATGTTTGAATACAATTGAGTTTTCAAATGATTTTTGTTTAATAGCTTCTAAAAATGAATCTTGGCTTTGGCATAGAAGATTTGGACATGTGAATATGAAGAATCTCTCAAAATTATCTAAGTATAACCTAGTTAAAGGACTGCCAAAACTATCCTTTAAAAAGGATAAGTTATGTGATGCATGTCAACTAGGAAAACAAATCAAATCCACTTTTAAAACAAAAGAAGTAATTTCTACTAGTAGGCCGCTCGAATTAATTCATATGGATTTATTTGGCCCTACTAGAGGTGCTTCTTTAAATAAAAGTAGATATGTATTTGTTTTAGTAGATGATTTTTCAAGATTCACTTGGACATTCTTTTTAAAACATAAGAATGATGCTTTTGATGAATTTGCAAATTTTTGTAAACGTATTCAAAATCAAAGATCTCTAACCATAGTCACTATTAGAAGTGATCATGGTGGAGAATTTGAGAATGAAACATTTACAGAATATTGCAACAAGAATGGTATAACACATTCATTTGCATTTCCTAGAGCTTCACCACAAAATGGAATGGTTGAAAGAAAGAATAGGACTTTGCAAGAATGCGCACGTACCATGCTTGTTGAAAGCAATTTACCAAAGTACTTTTGGGCTGAAGCCGTTGCTACAGCTTGTTATGTTTTAAATAGGATTCTTATAAGACCTAAGCTAAAGAAAACTTGTTATGAGTTGTTTTTTAACAAAATTCCTAAAGTCTCTTATTTTAAGACATTTGGTTGTAAGTGTTTTATTCTGAACACTAAAGATAATCTAGATAAATTTGATCCTAGATCTAATGGGGGTATCTTTTTAGGATACTTAAATAGGAGTAAAGCATATAGAATTTTCAATAAGTCTACAATGACTATTGAAGAGTCAATGCATGTTACATTCGATGAATCTCTGCCTTCATCAAATTTAAATAAAGATGATGAAACTGATTCATCACCTTTAAATAATGTGATTAAATCTTTAGAACAAACTAGTGTGGCTGATAAGTCGACTGATAAGGACCCCTAGTCGACTGAAGCAAAGCAGTCGACTGAAGAACCTGTCAAGTCGACTGATCCTATTGTGATATCTTCAACTTTACCAAAATCTTTTGTTGAAGTTAAAGATCATCCTCATGACTTAATAATTGGTGACATCTCCCATGGTATTCAGACACGTTCACATATTAATATGATTTCTCATACAACATTCTTTTCGGATTTTGAACCGAAAAATATACAAGAAGCCTGTGAGAATGAATTTTGGATGAATGCTATGCAAGATGAATTAAACCAATTTATAAGGAATGATGTATGGGATTTAGTTCCACGACCACCTGATCAGACTATTATTGGTACCAAATGGGTATTCAAAAATAAATTAGATGAATCAGGACAAGTTGTAAGGAACAAAGCTAGACTAGTTGCTCAAGGGTATAATCAAGAAGAAGGTATAGATTTTGATGAAACATATGCTCCTGTTGCTAGACTAGAATCAATTCGTATTTTATTATCTTTTGCTTGTTTCATGAATTTTATACTTTATCAAATGGATGTTAAAAGTGCTTTTCTTAATGGGTTTATTAAAGAAAATATTTATGTTGAACAACCACCAGGTTTCGAACATGAACAATTTCAGATCATGTTTATAAATTGAAAAAGGCTTTATACGGTCTTAAACAAGCACCTCGTGCTTGGTATGATCGTCTGAAAACTTTTCTTTTAGAAACAGGATTTGAGATAGGTAAAGTAGACACTATCCTGTTTATCAAGAGAGTTAAGAATGATATCTTAATCATACAAATATATGTTGATGATATAATCTTTAGTTCTACTAATAATAATCTATGTCAAAAGTTTGCTAACACCATAAAAAATGAGTTTGAGATGAGTCACACGGGTGAACTCAATTATTTCCTTGGACTTCAAATTAAACAGTCCTCAAATGGCATATTTATTAATCAAGAAAAATATGCATAGGAATTACTCAAACGGTTTAACATGGATAGTACTAGTAGTAAATCCACACCTATGGCTACTACTACTACCCTTGACAAAGATATATTAGGTAAGAGTGTTGATCAGAAACTCTATCGAGGTATGATTGGTTCACTCTTATATATTACCGCAAGTAGACCAGATATTATGTTCACCGTATGTTTATGTGCTAGATATCAGTCTAGTCCTAAAGAGTCTCATTTAAAAGCTGTGAAACGAATTTTAAGATACATTAAAGGCACATCTGAATATGGTTTATTTTATCCACGCACCGATAATTTTCAACTTTTGTCATATAGCGATGCTGATTTTGCTGGTAGTAAAACTGATCGCAAGAGCACCAGTGGGACATGTCACTTTTTGGGACATTCACTAGTTTCTTGGTGCAGTAAAAAGCAAAATTCTGTATCCCTATCAACTACAGAAGCTGAGTATATCGCTGCAAGTTTGTCATGTGCACAAATCTTGTGGATGAAACAAACTTTATTAGATTATGGTATTTCCTTTGAAAAACCTTCAATTATGTGTGATAATACCAGTGCAATTAATCTATCTAAAAATCCGATTCAACATTCACGTACGAAACATATTGATATTCGACATCATTTTCTACGTGATCATGTTTTAAAAGGAGATATATCTTTAGACTTTATCTCTACTGATAAACAAGTAGCAGACATCTTTACCAAACCCCTTAAAGAATATACTTTTATTAACTTAAGAAGAGAATTAGGAATATGTAATTTTATTGACATTTGTTGAAAATTTCATATGTTAAGTCGACTGTGTTTTGATTAAGTCGATTGTACTGTATTTTTATATATACTTATTTTGTTCTCTGACCAGTCGCCTGATCCTTATTCAAGTTGACTGATCAGCAGATATAAAAGTTAAGTCTCTTCTCGACTAAGTCGACTGCTTTACCCTATCGTCGCGAGTTCAATTGTCTTCAGCGCCGATTCATCACAGTTTTTGAGATAAAAATTTCACTTCTTTTCACCCGTGACTTCTCAAATCAGCCGTTGATCTTTACCCCTTCAATCTCAGCCATCAATCTCCAGTAAAAAACCCTTCTCCCAGCCTCCTTCTTCACTTTTACCATTACCCCCAATTTCGAAACCCTAAGGCCAGAGCTGAAGAAGAAGTCGACTACATTGCTGCTGCTGTTCGACTCCTAGCTGTTCTTTCCCCTTTCTTTTGGTAAAATCTTCCCTTTGCTCTTTTCTTATGGCACCCAAGCATTCTAAACGATCTGATGATGCTAGTTCATCACAGGATTATTCCCAATATCTTTTAAGTCCTGATCTATTAGAACGTTGGTACTTAATGTGTAGCATTGTCATTTTTCCTGGCCGATTTGTCAATTTTGGTGACTTAGATAGGTTTAACCTAGTTCCCCTTTTCCAAAATTGTAGTCTTTATGACTATCTCTCTTTAGTCAATCAACCCGACTATTATCCTCAGCTTATCTATCTAATCTATACGAACATGAGAGTTGTTCAAATGAAAGATGGAGATGTTGTGATCCGTTCCTCTGTCAAAAATACTAAGATGACTCTCACACCCGAGAGAATCAATCTTATAATGGGTATTGATGACGAGGGACTCGATCTAGGTGACATTATCCTTGATGATTTCTCTGTTTTATCTAAAATATTTTTGCCCAATTAAGGACCCCCAATGACTAGTAAAAATATAACACCTGTTGCAAAATTAGTTGCAAGAATACTTGCTTATAACATTCTTCCCAAAAGAGGAAGTTATGATCAGTATTCTATGGAACTGCAACAAGCTGTTTATGCCATTTTTGGCAAAATTGTCATTAATTGGGGTCGTGTCATCTTCTCCAAACTTGAACAAAATCATATTCATTTCTTACCCTTTGGAGCTCTCCTTACCAGGGTCTTTCAGGCTTATGATATTGATCTCGACTCCGAGACCAATGTCGTTAAGCAGTATGAATGCTTCGATCGTGCTAGTTTAGCCCGTATGAAGCTTCTTGATCCTGCTCCTAGAACAACCCCTAGGTCTCCTCCTCCCTCACAAGTACCGCTGGCATCTTCTGCTAGACCTTCAGCATCTTCTAGTTCATCTCGTCCTCATGCTAAATATGAAGATCCATCTACTCTTTATGAATGTGTCAATTATTTTATGGAACATTCAATCTCTGTTGATTCTCAGCTTGACTCCCTTGACACCAAAATTACCCACCTAACCAACCTCTTTACCTCTCAATTTCCCCCTCCATCTCAAGCTGCTGATGAAGACTCGGAAGACGACGATTGATGATTATTTTTAATTTTATTTTATGTAATTTTTCCTTATTTCCTATGTATTGATGAACTTGTTAGTTTATGTATAAGACAGTTATTTCTGTGTTTATTTCTGCACAAGACTGGTTATTTTTTGTTTTTGTTGATGACAAAGGGGGAGAAATACCTCTTATTTATTTTCTGTGTGTTTATGTGTTTATACTATGTTTTGTCTGTGATCTGTGTGTTTATTTGTTTTTCTCTGGTCAATCGACTACTATCATCATAAGTCGACTGCTCTTACTGTATTTGTGTTTCACAAGTGCACTATGTTTATTCCTTCTCTGTTCAGTCGACTGCTTCCTTTATAAGTCGACTGATACATCTATTTTATGATACAACTTTATGTATGCATGTTGTGTTTTTAATAGGGGGAGCATATCATTGCTATGCTTGTATTATTTTCTTGTTATTATCAGCTATTGTGTTGTCATCATCAAAAAGGGGGAGAATGTTGATTCTTGATTTTGATGATCACAACACACTGCACATGTATCCTTGCTATACTTTATAATTGCAGGTGCTATACACAAATGACTCACTACTATACAGCTGAATAAATGAACAAGCACAAAGGCTCCAGATAAAGACAATGGTTAAAGCTTCATTCAAGACTCAAGACAAGACTCAAGACTCAAGTCAAGACTCAAGACTCAAGCCAAAGTCTCAAGCTCAAAAGTGTCAATAAATTGTCGTGTCTTGTAAACAATGTAATCTTATTTTTGAGTCTTAGTATGATGTAAAGCCTTGTCACACACACATACACACACTATTTTACAATGTGTGTTTTTAAAACATCAAAAATAAGGTCAAAACAATTTGAAATAATTTAACTGTTGAGTACCAGTCGACCGATGCTTCTATCAATCGACTGGGAGTACAAAACTGTTTAAATTTATTCAAACTCTGACCAGTCGACTCATTATGGCAACCCAGTTGACTGTTCGAGTGCTTTTGACCGTTTTTCTGTTTTCAAAATCGATTTTTCAAATTCAAAAGCTCTTAGATCCGTTGGTTGACAGTTGAGATAACTATCTCCCAACGTCCAGGAGTTCTAACTCTATAAATAGAGTTCAGAACTCACTGAAAAAGATCTAACAACACTTTTTAAGATTTCCGAGCATTCTTGAGCATTTCTAAGTGAAAAAGAGAAAAAGCTTTCAAGTTTCAAAATTCTGGTTCTCTACACTCAGTCCAGTATAACATCGGAATTCGTTCTGGACTGTGTATAGAAGTCGACCTCCTTTTAGCCACGTTCTACAACACATAACACCAACAAGGCTATAGGTTGACTGTAAATTTTTATTGTTTTCTTTTTGCTCTTCTTGTAACCTGGAAAGCCAGCCTAGCTGCCTTAGGAGTTGTTCCTTCATGAGACTTCCTTATTCGAGTTTCAAACAAATTCTCGTTCTATTACTAGTACTAGGTGGATATAACGAAAACGTCTTTTGAAACCACCGTGCATGTGGTCCCATTTCCTGTTAAGGTCGTTGAAATGCTTGCTAGAGGTGCCTATAATGAAACAGAAAGAAAGAACACCTGTAGTAGACTGAATAAACAGAAAAAGGGTTTGAGCATAATTGTAATGAATCTATAAGGGTAGATATAGGGATTGGGAGAGATTGAAGCCAAATAGTTAGAAAAGGGGAACTGTGGTTTACTAGAGCCATCAACATCTTCTTCTAGCTCGGCGTAAACAATTTCATTGCCTCAGGATTCGG